>SDWI01001918.1:0-71788 GCA_009193005.1 Lamellibrachia luymesi
AGGGTCAGGGGTCACCACTGATGAGGTCAGGTCGGGATCATGTAAAAAAAGTTGGGGTTACGTTGGTTAGGGTTAGCTCCAGTCGCCAGGGGCGCTCTAGGGGTATATAGGTCGCCGCTAGGGGGGCGCTTAGGTTACCCAGAAGGCTCTGCGACCGGAAGTCACAGTGACCCTCCCTACTGGTCGCCTCTTTGGACTGCTCATTACTGCACTCTAACTACTCATAACGCTTAGCTAAATAGTTTCGCTGGTCTAACTGTCAATGTCAAGATGATATTTTATCATGAGAGTTTTCGGTTATATTTTAACTGAATTAACTGGTTTAACTGAAATCGCTTACGCTTGATCCACCATCGAAGTTTGGGGTCGATGGCCGCATATGGTCGTTGTATATGCTCAACGATTTTGTCACATTTCGCCTCTGATGTGACTTTGGAATTTTTAACTAATAACAAATTGGTCAATATTTCGGACATGCAAGTCTTAATGACCATTAGCCATATTCAAACGATACGATGTTTACTATAGCATAGACATAGTATATGGTCAAATGTCACAATTGTTATTCGAGAAGATAATTCAATCAATCAAACGTTTAATACAAAATATTTTTTCGCAAACAATGTAATAGAATGATAATAAAATCTACGCAAATGAAACGTCAGTCAAGCACGTGTAATGAAATAAACCACAAATATGCAACACGAACAATGTACGTCTCACCACTCCGAATATTGCCGAGCGACTGACCAATCTAGGGGTAAGACCACAGTTGACCTTCCTGACCTCCGAATGTAGGGCGTATTAAATTGCGATATGTGAATTCATATGATGTGACATAAGTGCAGTTGAGCAGGCACATTCACAGGTTTGTTTGTAGAAGCTATTGGCTGTGAAATGGTGCATTTTTTGAGAGTTTAATAGGCGGAGGGTTTTATGGGAATTTGCTATGGGCCTCGTGGGCGCATGAATACATAGCTATTTTTGTCAAAATTGATGGGCATCGCACGTCGGGGCGTTTTAAAAGAGCTGGAGGTATGTGATTTTGATAAAACTTGGTTAGCATGTCAATGAGATGATGGCAGTTGTTGTGAAAAAGTTTCAGAATTTTTGTTGGTCACGTTTTCTTATAATCAGACAAAAAGTTAACATGGCCACCAATGCAATTCTCAACTGTGGTCTGACTCCTCTAGAATCGCCCCACAATCCACTTTGCCCTGTACACTGACAGTCAGTGTCACACTGACACTGTCAGTGACACAGATACAGTGACTCGACGGCACTGCCACTGGCCATTGCTGTTACCCAGTCAATGGGCGTTGCCTATTTTTTGGAATGGGGCACGAAATAGTGTCGAGAATGGGTGGAACGTTGGTTAGCGTTTAGTGGATGCTTCTTTTCTTCTTCCGGGGCGCGGTGGTCGAGTGGTAGAGCGTCGGACTTTCTAGGGAACCGGGGTTCAAAACCACCTGCTGTCGTTTTGAAGCGTAGGCAACTTCGTTTACCCTACTTTGCCTGTGTCTTTCGGAAGAGATAGTAAAAGCCGTTGGTCCCTTGATTCGATCCCTTCTATATCTGGTGCTTATGCTGGGGAAGTAGATCCCACACAGGGAAATGGAAAATACCTGCTGTTGACTCATTAATTCTGGAGAAGGAAAACTCTGAAAATAAACCACTCCTATGTTAGTTCTAAAGAAACTAAAATCTGTTGGTCCCGTAATTCTACCTGGTATCTGCACCCCCGATTCCCATGTATCCACGGTTACTGAGGTAGGCACCCCACCGACTCCCATGTCTCACAGTTACTGAAGTAGGTACCCCCCCCCTCCGACTCCCATGTCTCCGCGGTGACTGAGGTAGGCACCCAACTCCCATGTTTACTGAGGTAGTCACCCCCGACTCCCATGTCACCATGATTATTGAGGCATCCCCCAACTCCCATTTCTCCATGGTTACTGAGGTAGGCACCCCCCCGACTCCCATGTCTCCACAGTTACTGAGTTAGGCACCCCCCGACACCCATGTCTCCACGGTTACTGAGGTAGGCACCCCGTCTCCACGGTTACTGTGGTAGGCATCCCCCGACTCCCATGTCTTCACAGTTACTGAGGTAGGCACCCCCAGACTTCCATGTCTCCAGGTAGTCAGACACGCCATTTCGTCGAGATTAGGGGCTTCATAAATATAAAAATCAAAACAGAATAATGTATTTATACACTGGGCACGCCATGTCCGTGCTTAATGGTGCTGCTTTCTTCAGCTACTGTCTCTGGTCACTCGGAGGCTACTTCTGGATGACGTCTGAGCCGTGAACCAGCTCATAAAAAATCAACCGTTGATGATATTTCAGTGGTTTTCAGCCACGTGCGTTTGGTGTGGCACTAATCAGGAATGTTTGATCTAGATTAGGATTTCATAGGTTCCAAATCCTAAGTGGCGTACACCTGTAAGTCTAGTAGCATAAATCCATAAGACTCACAAATGAACTGATTTTATTATCTATGTCAAATGGAATGCAGTGCATGCTCAAAAGGAGCTTGTTGTGTCAACTAGTATATATTGATTATATCTCTCGAGACTAAAATAGAGCTAAATATATGAGTTGCTCTTCAGATGTGTTTTGAATGATCAATTATTGGCAGGTAATATCACAAACATGGGCCATGTCCCGTAATACAAAAAAGCCCAGCTCTGAACCCACAGAATTGTAAGGAATGTCTCTTAAGCCCATGAGACTCACATTTTGGAAATTTTTTAGACTTGTGGGTAAACTATGAGTTGAGCTCTATGGGGTTTTGCAGATAGTACAAATAAACCAGGGTATTGATGTAATATCTTTAGCCAGAAGGGTACCGGGTACTATTCTTTCCAGAGAATTATGAGTGTACTCTTCATACAGAGAGAGATGTGCTAGCTTAAGCCAGTTTCGACTCAGCTTAGCCTACTGGGTTGGAGAATCACGACGACTGGAGAGAATCCTAGCTAGTGCAATGCCACACTAATTGCCAGTAGCTGGTAGAGTTAGGTAGACACATCCAATGTAGTTGAGTCTAACATGGACATTTCTACTTGTGTCGTTTGCTATCCTTCACAAGAGGGAGTCTATGATATGAACACACACAGTCTTAACTAATACATCCAGATATTGATACAAATATATGTTTTATTAAGTTTATATCTTCTGATGATACATCATCATTCAACAGTTTCCCAGAAAGTTCTGAAATTGTATGTGTACAAACATTATTGTATATAGCTTTTAATTAGTTTTAGTTAAGTGCAGCACAAACTGTGCTTGTGGGCATTAATTTATACTGGGATGGAATGTTAATGTATGTATATATTATACTGTGTTGTAAAAGTAGAATGTGTCGAGGCTAAACTTTATATAGTTATACAGTGCCTACAGTGCCTAAGTCAGTATGGTAGCTACTTAGTTATAGCTAATTGTGGATCTCAACCTTGCACTGCTTACACGTCTCTAGTCTTGTTGCTTATAAAGGAACATGTGTGGTCTTTGCTTATTAGCAAAATCCCAGCCACATTTGTTTGTATATATGTCTACCTGATATAATGATGCAAATAAAATTTGTATGAGGATAGCTATCATTTTGGTATACTTCAATTTGTTGTATTTTTTATATACAGCATATGAAACAGCGTAGTGGAAATACAAGAATTTGTAGTGTTCGTTTCACTGTGCCATGATTCTGTTTTGTTAGTCGCTGTTAGGTTTCACCCCGGTGACATTCTAAAGCTATGCTAAATTACAACAGAACAAATTCCTCAAGTGTAGCAATATCAATATCATTAGATGAGCTATATAATCTAAAATAATGCAATTTAGATAAAAAAAAGCAATACATATTTTGATTACCCGTGACTGGGGAGCTTCCTAAAATGCACCATGTCTGAACACAAGGTTGAGCTTCATAATTCCATGAATATAACAAGTAATAGAAATATGTAGGTTTTCAGACTGCATTGGCTCTACGTGTTTGACAATGCTTAAAAAAATCCAGGACTGGGACACGTTTACAGGCATTAACGATAATACACATTATTTCATATTCATGTCGTGAATATAAAGGTTATTAAACTAATCATTATAGTAAACATGCAGTTGGTACAACAACTGATCAGGTGGAGTGTCTTGTGGACGTTTCTTGTTACATCACCCCTTATTCTGACTGCATATGGCCCAATCTGGTGACAAATCTGATAAAATAATGATCAAGTGTGTTAACTGCACCCATTTTATTAGTATTTTTTATTAAGAATCACATTTATGCAATCAACAACACAACACAGATATAGAGATATGAAAAGGCCAAATGAATGACGTTTATTGTGGGGATTAAGGGTAAGCCCACTTTCAAAGAAATGTAAAGCAGTATTCAAAGCAGTAGCAGTATTCCTAGAACAAATAAAAGAAACAATGGCATTACTATTGTCATAGAACACCCTTAAACCAAATAGCATAATGCCCTACATGCTACCACGCAGTCTATGAATACAACTACCTGCTTAAAAATACACTAGCTCTAACTGGAATAACTACAAAGGTGGGGCCAATTCGCAACCGGTCACCGACACATGTGACCACCCCCACCACCCCAAGTACCTATTTTATTAGTTTTTTTTATTAAGAATCACATTTTGTATACAATCCATATTGTAGTACGCAGTATTTCAGATGATCACAGAATAGTGGTTTGTACCCAACAACAGCATCACATTTACATACGTGCCAACTCTGAGTGGTGCACACCTGTAAGACTGGTAACAGAAATCTGTAAGACCCACAAATGAACCCATACCATTATCTATGTCTGCTGTGTACGTTCAAAGAGCTAGCTGTGCAAACTGGGATATATTGATTGAATCTCATGACACAGATTGTGCACAGATAAAATATTTGCAAGATATCCTGTAATACAAAATAGTCTTGCTAAAAATGCACAAAACCGTATGGAATACTGATATGTCTCCAACACCCATATGATCGTCAAATGTTTTTAGAAGATCTAATTCCAATCTTAACTATGCTACAAACAATAGCATGAAATTGTCATTGACAGATTCGGCGAACCATGGCAATGTGGCATGGTCTAGTGAATTTCATACAAGCATGCAGCTGGCATGTTGTGGGCCATACTTAACTTTATTTGTGTGTTTTACATGCCCACTAATCTACAACCCATTTTACTTATATTTTACTTGTCACATTCGGTGAAACAAAATTCATCCAATCATGCATTGGCACATCATTTTCTGCGAGCCTCTTCAACAAGTTTGCAGGTCGCCAATGCGACGTCATTGCTGAAATATAATAGTCAAATGTTAAGTATATAGTACCTGTAATGCAACATGTTGGTTTTGATAAAAAATCACGCACAATGACATGTTATTCAGACACAACAATGTACATATTTCTCAAATGACATAGTTCCATGTAAACAATTACTGGCTGGAAAACATAAAAATGCAGACCACACATGCCACAGAAATATCAACATAATGTGAATGATTCTCACAACAACGTGAGTAAAATTATTTATTAATTGCTATATTAGACACATCATTTTATAAGGCCTTTCAGATGGACAAAATATGAAAGTGTTTAAACAATTAATGATTTAAATACAAATGAAGCAGAAGACGGCGCATTGAGACGTACGATATTTGCTGCGGTAAAGAGCCACCTTCTGGAGAACGTGTCGTAGTCCGAGTTGGCTTGCATAGTACATCGGCCCGCCAGTTTGTCTCGGCCAACCGTATCCCAGCAGCCTGTGCAAACAATACAATTGTATTACTATTTTCAACCATGGCCATATTAAAGATATTATTGAGGGAAGATAAATGTTTAAACTAATTTTAATATTTTTATGCATGCCTATGTTATATGCAATATAAATAACCTATTTTATGTATGCCATGCCGTGTGTGTGAATAAAGATATTATTTAAAGGAAATTAAATTAGAACTATTTTTTACCAAAGCTCTTCTAGAATGCCCACTGCGTATGAAACAATACCAACTTAAAAAAAACAAAAATAATTATAAATAACTAGCCAAGTTGCACGGGAGAAAAGGCAGCCACTGACAGAACATATGACCCCTTGCACTTCCCAGTCAAGGCTTGGAAGGGCAATGCCAGTCACAACATCGTGCCCCATAAATCGTGCATTCATACCATAGAAAGGAACTTATGATGACATTTGACATAGATCACGTAACTCTGAGCAATCATAGAAAACAGACACAACGTTGCAAACAATTATACGTAACTATGAATTCCTGTTGTTCTGAGTTACGTAATCTACATCAAACATCCACATAAGTTCCTTTGTAATGTCCCCACCTCCCAGGGAATTGTGAATTTTTTAATGTGCGAACCATCCCCCTGGGCCCCCGGGCAAATCAACATAATTTCAGCTCCATACATGCAAAACAAACTGAGACGAGGGAACAGACAGACAGACAGCCATAAACGACTTCATAGTATAGACATCCACAGTGTAAACCACACTCACATCAAGACATCAATGTCTGAGGCCTTGTCAGCGATTCCCTCTTCTAACACCTTGAAACCCTCATTGATGACACTGAATACAACTCGTTCACGAATCTCCTGAAGACAAGAAGCACATAATTTGCTAACCAATGAACTACACAGGTAAAGCAATACTTTGTTGAACCAAACAAGAAACATTGTTGTAATTTGTTAACATAAAACAGGCAGTATAAATCTGTCTTTTGTCGTTCTGGGGGATGTTGCCTTTATTGGCAGAGTTCTAATTGCTCATAATGCAGAATATATTTCCAATTAACTGCATATGCGTATGTGGGGACAGCGCACCAGGGTTAGAGTAGGTCTAATACAAGGCTTCCTGGTGCAAATTCCTGCAGTGTGCAGATGATTTCAGAGGTTTTGTGTAGCTACCCTTCCTTTAAAGACTTGTCTACTGGTGTAGGCTGCAGTCGCAAACTGATCATGCTTATGACATAACCAGCTTGATAAGTCCTCTGCTTGTGACATCGCACAAGGTTCCCACAACCTATTTTGCTGTACATGTGTCCTTAGACTGTGAAGTGTCTGTCTACTGCATCCAAATATACACACAACCTCTGCTACCGACTGTCTCGCTCACAGATGGCCAAAAGTGTGCTCCCGGTCGCCATTAGAAAGTCTGCGCATGACAAGTAGTGATGTTCAAAGTCGATATTTAATGTTTTTTCTGATTGCTGTGATGTTAGGAACTACAGAATGTTGCTTGTAAGACTTTATTTGTAGAATGTTGCTTGTTGTAAGACTTTATTTGTAGAATGTTGCAAGATTTGTAGGCATATTTGTGGGATGTAGAGGCTTTTGACATCAACGAGAGATAATCTGTGTTTCAATTATTTAATTTTTATGCATTTTTTATGGATTTGTTGTATGCATAGAATCGACTCAAACTGTACCAATAATTTCCCTCACCAGTTGACACAGAATAACTGAATGATACACCTATTTGTTTATTCACAATGGCATTCCTTACCTGGGGTGAGATCTGGCGCCGTTGAATGCCCATCTCTTGACAGTACTCCAGTATGAGGTCTGTCACTTCATTGTCTATACGAGGTACTGTGCTTCCTGGCCTGTCATACTTGTACCAACCTCGACCTAAATAGGACAGCAGTGCAGAGATGGAACAATTGTACTCGGCATTCATAATCATGTGTAATTGACTAATTGTTGATGATTTTTTAGTAACATGAGGATTTTTATTATATTATATTCTTGAGTGTAATCATGATTTGTAATCATCATTACGTGCAAAAGTAATCATAATCGTAATTGATTACACTCATTTTCTAGGTAATTGTATTTGCAATCATACTCATATATTTTAATAGCTCGGTTATTTATCTCAGTCACCACAGGACCAAGGATTCAGTAACAAGACTGATGGTTTATTTCAGTCCCCACAGGACCAAGGACCCAGTGACAGGACTGATGGTTTATTTCAGTCCCCACAGGACCAAGAACCCAGTGACAGGACTGATGGTTTATTTCAGTCCCCACAGGACCAAGGACCAAGTAACAGGACTGATGGTTTATTTCAGAGTCTCTCCCAAATGATAGACAAAGTGGAGTAAGCTAAGTTGCCCAATTTCATGTAGCAGGGGTCTGAGGTTTTGTCTGGGGTTTGTACAAATGTATTGTATTTTGTTTTAATTAAAAACTTCACAAACTATCAAAAAACTAGCTGCCTCTGTATGAGGCATTCTGTCTCAAATCAACCAAAATAAGAAAATCTTGTTGCACTCATATTTTTGAAATAAATTTTTTTTTACAGATTAATCTACATACGTCAATATAACCACAAATGTCAAACCATAGGGCTGTAGCTCAAATAGTTTCTGAGTTATGACCATTTCTAATTTGGTGGATTCTGTTGTTTTTGCCACTTTTTGGAAATCATGAATATTTCTTGTTCTACTTAATACATAGTTCTAGATTATATGTACCTTTTTATGTACCTGGGTCATTCCATGTAAAATCAACCAACGGTCAAAAAGTTGATGTTTCAGAATTTACTGAAATTTTCACCATCGTACCCATTATTTTTTTTACATGTTTTTATGTGCCTCTAACTTGAGAAGTTTTCTAACTATGTATCTGAAATTTACTGAAAATGTAGATATGTTTGTACAGATTTTGAATACAGAATTCTAGAATTAGAGGAGAAGGACAAAGGGTGTACTGGGTACACGAAAATGGTAATTTTAAAATTTCTGAAAATTATTTCAGCAGTATGTATTTCATTGTTGTGTTATAGTACAATATCCAAATTACAACCCTCTATTGTCAGGGACACTGGCAATAATATTTTAGTTTAGTAGATATCTACTTACTATATTTTCAGAATAATTCATTCCTAATCTTTAACTTTTTATATATGTTATGACTTTCAATACCCAAAATGAGAATGTGGGACAAGTCATATGACCACCATTTTTTAACAGTGCATAGTCCTTTATTCAGTAAACAACATATTCTAATTTCAGGATGTGTTCTTTCTCATTTAGTTGATGTTGAAGCTGAAAATCACTGTTCGGCCTAATGGCGTGTTCTCCTAAATTTCATCCAAATTGGCCAAAAATATAAAAAATAAATGTGGCAGAACACCATCCTGAAATTTAAATAAAAAATATGTTGTTTACTTAATAAGACTATGCATAGTGAAAAAATGGTGGTCATAGGACTTGTCCCACATTCTCATTTTGGGTGCTGAAAGTCGTAAAATATATAAAAAGTTAAAGTTTAAGATTGAATTATTCTGAAAATATAGTAAGTAGATACAGTAAAATCTGTCTTAGCGGACACCTGCCCATAACGGACACCTGTCTATAACGGACACTTTTGAAAATCCCGAATGACTTCCTATTAGTGAGCACTGTCCGCTAAACTGTCTATAGCGGTCACCTGGCCAATGTGGACAATGGACAGAGAATTTGGACCCAACCATTCATAGTCACCGTCGCTCAAAGTGCACTGGTTTCATTGTACCTATTAAACTAAAATATTATTGCCAGTATCCATGACAACAGAGGGTTGCAATTTGGATGTTGTACTATAACGCAACAATGAAAACTACACTGCTGAAATCATTTTTTTAAATAAAAAAATTAATAATTTCTGTGCACCCAGTACACCCATTGTCCTCCCCCCTCTCATTCTACAATTTTGCATTCACAATCTATACCAATATATCTAAATCTTCCAACAAATTTCAGATACATAGCTTGAAACTTGTCAAGTTAGGGGCACATGAACATGTTGGGTGCTTACCCCTTGTCATACTATACTAGGGCATTTATCCCTTGTTCATATTATACTAGGGCATTACAGAGACAATTTGCATGTAAATGCTTAGTTCTTTTGCACAAGTGCTCAAGTATAGCCACTTCTTTAGTCATTGGTTACAATTTAAGTAAATTCTGAGACATCAATGTTTTGACCATTGGTTGATTTCACATGGAATGACTAAGGTACATAAAATCTACAACTACGTATTCAGAAGTTTGTTTGCATTTGACGACAATATGTACATAATTTTCTTAGTAGAGATGGAATAGCAATCAGCTATAGGATTTGATATTGTGTTGTGATCTACTGATTAGATAAAAACACAAAAAAACATCTATTTGAAATATTTTTTTCAACATGAAGCCATTTGAACAGGGAATCCAAATATGGTGTATTACACACACATTGTACCTGCTTTTCACATAAAAATAAATTGGATTTTAGCTCCATGGCCACATAACATTTTTGGCTGCTAAATATAGGCCACTTTTCACTATGTACCAACTTTGGAGATAAGTATCTCATAAACTAATCAAGGTACAAACTTTAAACTTCTCATATACCTATATATGTAGGTGTACTATTGACCAAAATAAGATTCATTTGTGTTCCAACATGTTTTTAAAAAAATAAGGGTCTAAAATCACTTGGCTCAATTTCGCACATAAAAACACACAACTTCAATGGCAGATTGTGGGAGAACTAATGTATAGATGTCAAACTATAGTTACTATCTACATATAATGGAGAATAAGCAGTCCAAATCTCAGAGTTCTAGCACAAACACTTTTTGAATTATTGGTATTTTAGATAGAACTAGAAACCTTCATGATTTCCGAAGTGGCAACAACGACAGAATCCACCAAATATGAAATGGTCATAACTCAGAAACTATTCGAGCCTCGGCCCTATGGTTTGACATGTGTGGTTATATTGACCTGTGGATTAGTTGGTAATTTTTTTGTTGAATTAAAAAATATGAGTGCAACATGCCTTGGCTGATCTGAGACGGAATACCCCATATATTATGATATACTGCTATATTAACACTTTTGCAAATTACCTGTTTTAACAAATAAAATCAATTCTTTCGATCATCTTAACATAAGGAAGTTAACTTCCTTGCCTGTCTTTCTTCCCAGACGTCCGGCTTCGACCAGCCGGAGTGAGAGGGGGCAGAACCTCTCCCCGGCCACTTCCTGTGTGTTCCTGTTGGTTGTGTGACCTTGACCTTGTATTTGAGCCAGCATGACCTTCACCAGGATATCGACTCCTACGAAAAAGAACAAACAACATTCCTTTCCACATAAACAGCTTTCCAGGAAGGCACACAACAGAGGCTGCCCAACATTACCCCTGATGCCACCTTAATTAGATCAAACATGATTACGTTGCACATTCCATTATAAGGCGGCTAAGCTGCCCCCCTCCCCCGGGTCACTCAACGAATATCTAATACCAAAATAACATGGCAAATTTCAGATTATAACTCAAGCCTGCCAGTCTTTGTGGCGATTCAACATGGATTATGTAATGGTTTAGTAGGTGTATCATGCAATTGGCACCTCAGATCATATTTACCCAGATACTCCATGTGGACAGTTTGCTGCCATATTTTTTTAAACTTCAGTTACAAATTTGTAAATCTTTTTTGAGAACATAGGCCCAGATGCATATGGACATTAGCATATTGAAAATTTTAATTGTTAATAGTAATGTTGAGAATCACAGACAAATTTGTAATGTGACCTTTAATGTCCCATCTAATGTCTCCTTTACCTGCCAGGTCCATTATTTTGTGACCTCCAAGAGTCATACCAAAGTCTTCCAACACCTGATCAACCTGATGCGGACTGGCTCCTTCCTCCACCAAAAACATACTCTGAAAAATATACAGACTTTTTAACTAAACACCCACACCATTGTGTCATCCACGGAAACAAAGCAGATACTGTATTCGTCCTATTAAGCGTACACGCCCTAATGAGCATACACCCCCATTATTATCAAGGTTCAGTGACAACAGAAGTCTGAGAAAACAGAATGTTTCACCTATATCAGCTCTGGAATATTTTTGACCATATGTGAATGTGTAAAAGGCTGGTAATAGCAACCAAGTCCCTTCATTGAATGTATTGACAGTCACTTCTGTTGAGTCTTGATGTGTCCTGTTTGAATATTTGTGGTCCCACACAGAGCACATGGGTGATTATAACTGGCTCAGTGTCTGTATGACAGCCAGTCTTTTACTAAGTTTTAGAACAGATATCCAGATCAAAGGAACCTTGGTTGACTTAAGGTAGCTGGGGTGACTATTCTATGTTTGTTTTGAATTGAGTAGTCTCAGTAAAAGTTGTTAAGATAAATTAATAAAACTCAGAGTTTTTCATTTATTTGGTCATGTTTCATGATACAAATTTTGTTGTTGTTGTAAATATGAAAAAATACCCAAAAATGTAATCTTATACCATTTTGAGAAAACTCCCAAACAAATAAATACATACATATAAGTATGACAGTGTCACTGATGATCCCACACGTTATTGTGGTTAACATGAATAAATTACAGCTGCTACAAGATCAGGGAGAACTTTGCAAAATTTTTAATGACAGCCAAAAGTTACACCTAAAACACACGTGCGATTTTGCTCACAGATTGGTTCATTGCATATGCTGCATTTCAGCGTCGTAAGTGTTTTTATAAAACATTTAATTAGGTATTATTTCCTGGTTGTTAGTAAGAACAGAAATGTCAATAGATTGATAGATAGATATTGGCACGCCTTCTTAATTTGCCGCAACAATGGCCCTTGAATCTGTATATGTAACATGTTGCTGTTTACAATATCAGGTTACACCAGACATCTGACAAACACGTGGCATGGTTTGTCTATGATAATTTTACCATTATCCAGCAGGGCATCAGGTCACATCTACTTACCGTTTCCTTTACAGTTTAAAAGGCAGAATTAACTATGTTAGCGCCAATATTTTCCGGATTAAGAATATGATTTAGATAGATAGATATAATACTGATGTGTACTAGAACCACAGTAACCAGACGATACAATCCGCGTTCTCTGCGAACGAATTTATGCTGGTTCAAAGAGTGCGCTGGATCAAAGCACACACATTCTTTACTTTGGAAACATCTTCAGCGTTTCCAAGAAGTCAGGGATTTCCAAAAGGACTTGTTTTTTATTGGATGGATTGGCGAAATACGACGTTAGTGCCGGGCGATTATTTGTGGTGTCAATGTTCAGTTTAATATTTCGTAGCATTTTGTGTGGAAAAAAATCAACTGACATGTTGGTCACTCCAGCTACCTTAAAAAACATCCATTGGAAAGAGCGGCATCCATTTGACAAAGTAGCGCAATAATAAGAAACACTGAAATTTTCAACCAATAGAGACATTTTTTAATGTGACTTTTGGCTTATTGTGACAACAGGGAACACATATTTATACCTAAAAAACGAAAGACAAAGAAAAGACGTTCACCTCAGAGACGTATGTCATTCCAAGTCTGTTTGCAACAAAACGGGGACAGTTTCCCACAAGCACAGGAACCTGGAAGGGATATATTAGTCATCTCTGAACTGAGCAATGTCTACATAAGACAGTGGGCTAACTAATGTTCAAAGTGTTCCATTTATCTGTCACTACATCTCGCAGACCTTCCATATTGGCACAGAAAATAGTGGGAGATTTCCCCCATCATGGGAAGAATTTTTTCAAGGCTTAACATTTCTTTTATTGATGGTGCATATAAAAATTCAAATTCTGATTTGTTACTACATCCAGCTCGCCTGAGAAAACAAACTGAATATATGCAATTGTGATGTTCGGGTTTTTAGCTTTATTAAGTTTATTTACATCAATAACTCATTAAATTATATTGTGTCTAAATAAATGTTAAGCCAGAAACTTGATAATCACCTAAAAATGGTAAAATGAAATACGTAAGTAAAAGTGAGAGCTTTTTATTTTAAGTCAGGAGAACGTCTAAAAAATTACCAAAAAGCGGGAGTTCTCCTCTACTATATTGGGATACTTGGAAGGCCTGCTCTTAATAGTCTTATAAGGCTAAAATAATATTTTTCGCCAGAACGTACAAATTGTTATTAATTAAAACATGATTCAGAACAAATTCGTGATCTGATTATTGTTCCAAACCAAAAAGCGATCTCTTTGAAGGTCCATCAATCATATCTATTTATTATTTTCATTACCTTCCCAATCTTGCTGCCAAAGTTCATCGCCGTGGCAACTGTCCGGGGGCTGGTGGCTGTCCCCCTCACATTCTCTAGAACTGTCGTGATGTTGGCAGGTGTAAAGAAATGCACCCCCATCACTTGGCTGGGTCTACGGGTCACAGATGCCATCTAGAAACGGTCAACAGCTTAGGGATTATCTCAAAACGTCAACGTATAGTACATAAAAAAATTTTGTGGGGTTAGCAGTTGTGTTGATTAGTGCCGTACCCCAAAGTAGTTTAAAAAAACACTGTTTATTTTCTTTCACTATTCATAAGGGTGTTGATGAAAAAAAACGTTTGTTTCATTTAGTGTGGGGGGGTTTTGAGGGTAAATTACATTGATTTTGTGAACCGTCATACCTCAATATCTTGAGATCGTCCCTTACCTTGGAAAATGAGTTATTTGTAAAATATACCAGTATTTCTTGAAGAGAATCAGTCTTCAGACAACCCATTGCTTTAATATGATAAAGTTGTAAAATGCAGTGCACAGACTGGGCACTTTGTTGGTTCTAGTTGTTCCACTACATCCTGCCTCAGCCAAGAAAGAATCTGAGCAGCCAATTCGCTCCTGTCATCCCAGTTATGCTCCTAGATGTGCTAAGTCGTCAAACAAAACATTGTCTATTGCCCTGGTTTACTCTGTGTTGGAACTGACCTCGTCAATATTGAGAGAAGACGTGTTACTGCACAGGAAGGCGTCTGGCTTGCAGACTCGGTCAAGGGTAGCAAATACTTGTTTCTTGATGGCCATGTCTTCAAACACACACTCTATGACCTGTGGGGACAGACAAACACACATTCTATGACCTGTGGGGACAGACAAATACACTCTATGACCTGTGGGGACAGACAAATACACACTCTATGACCGGTGGGGACAGACAAATACACATTCTATGACCTGTGGGGACAGGCAAACACACTCTATGACCTGTGGGGACAGACAAACACACACTCTATGACCTGTGGGGACAGACAAACACACAATCTATGACCTGTGGGGACAGACAAACACACACTCTATGACCTGTGGGGACAGACAAATACACACTCTATGACCTGTGGGGACAGACAAATACACTCTATGACCAATTTATACCGTGCACTTCTAACAATTGTTACTCAGAATGCATTACACTTTGCCCCCAGCAGACATGTTCATGGAAACACCATTTTAACTTCTATTGAAGCATCCAGCCATGCTACAATTACTGCATGAAAGTTATTCATTCTCATAATTCCACCACTGGAATCCCACCGCTGTCTGAAACTGGGGCAATATGGAGTAAATGAAATTGCCCAAGTTTCAGAACAGCAGCAAGAGGGTTCGAAACCGGGTTCTCTCAATTGTCTGATGTTCTAAACGCTACATTACCGCTCCCTACTAACCAAACTTGTATGTGTTGTGTTTCTAGTTATAAATAAATGAATGAAAGTTCTTTGAGGCGCTAGTTTCTAACTTACGCCAATAACTGTGCCTACAAACTAAAAGTCCATTAAAATATATAAATAAATATAATAAAAGAATGGTCAACAATCTTTCAGCAAAATAACGTACAAATGTGTTATTAATAACACAAATAATGTATAAACAGTAAATAAACTAACTTGATAAAGCATGATGCAAACTAACTTGTTGCTGCCACCTGATGACAATACCACGAACTACCACATCACATATTACTGAAATGTAAAACCATTGACAGGTAATATGAACAACATAAAAATTATACTTGCAATGTCAGCGTTCTTCACATCGTCATAGCGTAGAGATGGTGACAGTCTGGTCAAGATGTCCTTCATCTGGCCACTGGTCATCTTGCCCAGTCTCATGCTGCCTCCGTAGAATGACCGAATGGCAGCAACACCCCGATCTAACAGCTAACACAAATGTAGGTTTATTCAGTTTGGTTGAACAAAGTAATTCCACAATTGCCTTAATTAGTCATCATCATCAGTAGGCATTTTGTGGATATTTCTTTCATATTTACAAAAATGTTTTTAAGTTATAAAATGTCACCAAATAAATGGAAAAGTAAAAATTTTATTAACCTTGAATATTATTTTATATTTCAACTACAATTTGTAAAGAAATGATTAGTTCATTCGAAACAAGCCGCCTCAGCCACCTTAAAAAGTTAGTAGTTGCATCAATCATGTTAAAATTACCTTTTGATTTTGTTCCAACAAGGTCACATGTATCCCAGCATTCAGTATTGCCATGGTGATACCCATCCCCATGGTCCCTGCACCAATCACAGCAGCTGTTTTAATTTCTTTTGGGCTGACAGTGCGACTTGAAGCTCCCCCTGGTAGACGCCACTGAATGAAAGGACGATAACATGAAACCAACAGTTATTAACGAGATTTGTTGGAGCCCGAGAGGTAATTCACAGCCATCTCTCTTAGCACCATGGCTGGTTGTAGGATGCCTTTACACAGCTGCTAATGCAGTAATGATCCTACTTCAGATAAGAATCAGTGAGTCCTTAACAGGTCACCCATGTATCTCCCACATCAAGAACTACCCTATTTACTGCCTTACAACCACATGTGTGGTACCTTTGGAGCAGCTCTTTGGGAGAAGAAGGCGTACTGTAGCGCTTTCGCTTCAGACGAGTTGATCAACATCAGAGCGTAGCTTTTCTCTGTCCTCAGACCTTCAGAGTACGGTTCCGTCACAGCTGCCATGATGGCTTTAAGACAGTACTAAAAAAACAGAAAATCATCAAAACGGTATTCATTGTAGCTTAAAGATGCCTACTCAATTAGATTTTTTTGCTAGTCTCATTTCAAATTAATTTTGGGAAAAACCAAACCTACCTAGTAGTTTCTGTAAAATCATCAGACAAACTATTAAATTACTTAATGCTTGTTCAAGCATTAAGTGAAGTGAAAATCGAAATGCTGAAAATTCGCAATTTTCACCTTGGTGAAATTTCATAACTTTGTCATGTGATTGGTGAGAGGATTGAAGTCACGCCTATGATCGGCATTGACTCGCACAGTGTTTACCATTTTGGATATCCACTATTTTGATCCTTACCAGATCTAATGACTCAACTCAATTCTTTCGATTATTTGAATAAAAATAGATTTTTTTTATTAAACAGACTATGCACATTACTTAAACTAGTCACACACTACACATCTGGACATAAGTGAACCGGATTCACGATGGGCTGAACCATTTGAGGAGGCAGCTTTAACATGGGCAAAATCATCCTTCAGTAAGAATATGTAGAACCCTCTAACACTGGTGGTTTGGGCATGTTTGCCGCATGCCAACAGATAACATCGATAGGCAAGCCTACAAACAAGACTTCAAAGGACAGCGGAAGAGAGGAATATCACTAAAGAGTGACCAGATCAGAAATAACGTTGGACATCTGCTGTTCACAGCGTGTCGTGAACAGAGCAGGGTGGAGGGCGCAACCTCAAAAACCCTGGGCTAGTTAATCATAGTACATCGGAATGCTTTCTGAGAAATCAACTTTGTGTTTGAATAAACAGGTCTGCTAGGAATTTAAATGTAGGATTTAGGGTGGGTGAAAATGCATTAAAAAATAGAGTCTTGAGAGCCTGGGCTTATTTAAAAGGTGCAGGAGACTAGCCACATATGGTGGCTGTTGTGTAGATAGAGTACGATATGTAAGAGTTGACATTTTAAAATTGATTCGATAAGTAACAGGAAGCAGCTGCTAAAGTAGGGGTAGTGATGGTGACAAACAAGGCGCCCCGATTACAAGACGTACAATGCAGTTTTGCACACATTATTTCCTGAGGTACATCCACCAGCAACATTTGGTGATTAAGGCCATTAGTCAAATGGTAGAAACATCATAATGTTTGATCACTTGAAGAAGTATTTCAAAAAGTCATTGTCTCCTTCACTTAGATCTACAGAAGTATATTTACCAGGGGTGCTTTCTGTCCCTTCATTCTACTTTCTATCCTCTTCAAAGCAGCTGAAACAAAATGAAATGTTTCTATAAAAAATTGCTTTTGTTTTATTTACAATATCAGATCAACATTTCATTTTACAATATCAGATCAACATTTCATTTTCAAATACAATAAATCTCAATCATTGGCACTGAGTTTTTTTGTGATAATATAATGCATATTATTTTAAAGACTTTATATTTTAATTCTTTTAACACAAAAATGGGTGAAAAAATTACAATCCAAATATGTAACGCCTTCTTTATTTAAAATAAATTACCATCATGAAAGCAGTGTTCGTCGATTTGGGCCACATTATGCATTTTCTCAAGTTTCGCTGCAGGCTGCATAACAAATTTCACAGTGGTTTAAAGTTCCCTTTAGGCCAGAGTTAGGTTTTTGTTCTATATTTATAAAATCTGACGTAAATGTAAATTAAGTTGTTGATTAATATGTATTTTATAACATAGTATCAGTAACTTTACAAGGCTTACAAAAATCACCAGGCCTATTTCCGGTTAGGCTCCTGCTACAAACTAGTCTAGCTAACACAGGAATTATATGTAAGTACAACCAGATTCAATATAAGCACAAATGTTTCACGTTAAAATATAACACAATGAAAATGTAATTTTTTTTACAAAAATGAAAATATCAGGTTGGCAGATCCGTAATCAATGAGGCGCCATAGCAGATAAAAGGGTGATGAAACGACAAAGCCTGTTGAGTTCTGCGAAAACCTTCGAGTTCTGTAAGAACCGTCGAGTTCTGCAAGAACCATCGAGTTCTGGCTGCGATATTGATCGAGTTCTGCGAGAACCGTCGACTTCTGTGAGATTGATCGAATTCTGCAAGAACCGCTGAGTCTGGATATCACTGAAAATAGATGTGCAGCAAAAGTAATGCCACAGAAAGCATAATATAATATACTACCCAGATGCAAGTTACCATAACAGAGTAATTTATATTTCATATATTTTCATTAATAAAAAGAATTAAACAAAAGCGAATATTGCACTAAATATAACTGATAAAATAATAAGAACATTAAATGAGAAAAAAAATGTAAATCGAACATACCGTGTATTGAACCGGGGACCTTCCAAGCGTAAAGCGAATGTTCTACTGCTAAGCCACGACATCTCACAAATAAAGTTGCACTGAATTCGGTATGTATTCGTGACATTGTCTTAACTGTCAATTTTGTTTTTAAGCATATTCACATTCGTAATATTGACAGGGTTTTTTCCATTTATTTATTGTCCTCTGTGAAAATTACTTTGTCAGTGATTCATGAAAATATATGAAATATAAATTACTCTTGTGTGGTATCTTTTACACACTTTTATCTGGGTAGTATATTATAATATATTACGCCTTTTGTGGCATTACTTCGCTGCACAACCTCAACACTATTTTCAATGCCAGTGGTAAACAGACTCGGTTCTCACAGAACTCAACGGTTCTTGCAGAACTCTACGGTTCTCACAGAACTCAACGGTTCTTGCAGAACTCGACGGTTGTTACAGAACTCGACGGTTGTTGCAGAACTTGATCAATATTGCAGCTAGAACTTGACGGTTGTTGCAGAACTGAACGGTTGTTGCAGGACTCGACAGGTTTCGCCGTTTCATCAGCCTTGTGTGCGATACGACACTTCACAGTAAACCAACTAATAAACTATAAAAGGCCTAATTACATATGAAATGAAAACATCAATAAAGAGCACCAAACACCTGAAGTAAATATGATTATCACTGATCATTGTATAATATAATCGTGCTTTAGTTAACAGTAGTTTTTGTCCCAAATTTACATGCAAAGTATAACTGACCGTGGTAAAACTGTTCTGCCTTTGGGGCATCTGGGACAGTCCTCTTGCTTGACCGCCTGTTGTCCAGTGGTTGGTCAGCTACTGTCCGGGCAAAGGCAACCACCTCTCTCATGAAATCTCCAGAACACACCTGGGCAAAATGGCAAACCATAGACAATGTACAAAGAACATCTAAAAGAGACAAGGAGGTTAAGAGGAGATCAAATTGAAGTTTTTAAGATATTGAATGTGTATGAAAATGTTGATAGAAGTATTCTATTCTCACTTAAGATAGCTGAGCCAGAGGACATGAGGTAACATTAGTAAAGAATCAGCGTAGATTGGATATCGGAAAGTACTCGTTCTCACACAGGACAATAAATTAATAAAACACATAATCTACAGATTGTGTAAATGCTAGCAGCGTAAATATGTCTAAAAACAAAATTCACAAATATCTCAGAAGGACGGGTTACACATAGATGAAAAATGTTTGGACTCTACATGAAAAAAATGGTTTTCTTGTCCACTTGCCATCTGCCTGAAGACAGTCTTGTTAAATCTTGTTAAAATGACTCTTGTAACTTTATACTGTGTCTTTGTTGAATATTTTGAAGGATGCAAAACTGCCACATCGTACAAATTTACCGTAGACAATATGGATTTTGGGGGATTCGGGTACGTATACTACTATATATCCCGTTTTTATATGGATTTGTTTCAAATGGAAAAATCTTTATAAAACACATATTTTCTTGTGTTCATCAGACAAGAATAAAAAACAGTAGATTACATATGATGTGTATATCATAGTAGATTACATGTGATGTAGGTGTATATCATACCTTGATAAATGGCTACACCCGATCATCTCTGGTGAAACCAAGTCAAAGTTATGGATTAAAACCAAACAAACGTGGAAGCCTAGGAGAAGGTGTAATTACTGAAGACACACACCCTATCAATGATGCCGATGTTTCTGGCTTCTTCCACCCCAATTTGACGTCCTGTTGTCATTAGGTCCATGGCTGCCTCCACCCCCGCAAGCCTCGGGAAACGCTGTGTGCCGGAAGCAGCTGGAAAGATCCCAAAGTGCACCTCAGGAAAACCAAATCTGAAACACAACAGTCCAATTCACCATAGAAAGCTCAGGTAAGGGATGATCTGAAAACATTGCTGTTTAAGGGATGATCTGAAAATATTGCTGTTTAAGGGATTATCTGAAAATAGTGCTGTTTAAGGTATAATCTCAAACCACCGCTGTTTAAGGTATGATCTCAAAACATCACTGTTTAAGGGATGATCTCAAAACATCACTGCTGAAGGGATGATCTCAATACATTGCTGTTCAAGCGATGATATCAAAACTTTGCTGTTCAAGGGATGATCACAAAACATTGCTGTTCAAGGGATGATCTCAAAACATTGCTGTTCAAGGGATGATCTCAAAACATCATTGTTTAAAGGATCATCTCAAAACATCGCTGTTTAAGAGATGATCTCAATACATCGCTGTTTAAGGGAAGATCTCAAAACATCGCTCTTTAAGGGATGATCTCAAAACATTGCTGCTTAAGGGATGATCTCAAAACAGTGATGTTTAAGGGATGATCTCAAAACATCACTGTTTAAGGGATGATCTCAAAATATTGCTGTTTTGTGTATGATCTCAAAATATTGATATACAACACTAAACAACATTTTTATTGTTGGGAGATTGCAGTTAGTAGTTGTATATGTATTTTTTAAAAACATTGTTTATTTTCTGATCACAGTTCACAAACGCACGTAGGCAGTTTTGTATTATGATGGCTGAATATGAATGGCATGTGATGGTTAGAGCATTTGTGAAGGAAGAAAATATTTTTGTAAGTACATAAGTGTTCTCTCTAAATATAACTTTGACCTGACTTCCGACAAAGTGCTAACAGCAATGTTCTTATTTCACTACATTACATGGCTATTCTAAGTGCAGAAAAATTAAACACAATGTTGCTATGTCAGAATAATTACAAATCAGAATATTATACATAATCACTAACCGAGCTTTGGGATGGCAGACTCTGTAATGCGATGAGGTAGCTATCACAAATCCACCACCGAGGGCGTACCCCTGGATAGCTGCTACCACTGGCTTCTTACTGGTCTCTATTTGGTCACACAGAGACAAAATGTCAGGCTCTGGAGCAGAACAACATACGCCAGGTATTAGAACTGCAACAACATAACCTGGAATTGATCTGATTATTACCAGGTGTAAATCGTATGTCATTGACTGGTATTCAGTTGATTTTGTCCATTGCGAAAAAGGTTCGTTGATCTTCAAATCTGCAGCAGCAGCTATAAATTTGACATTAAAAATTCAGTCATAATTATGTCAACGGCAAACATGTAAAAACACACCCTGCTTGTAGGCACCGTCCTGTAATTCTTTGATGTCTGCGCCACTGATGAATTTTCCCCCTGAACCACTCAGCACCACACATTGACAGGCTGGGTCTGCGGCTGCTCTCTTCAGGGCGGCCTCCATGGCCCTCCTGGCTGATGTGCTGGCAGGGCACGACACAAATTATATAGTACAAACATATCTTAAGACAATTACAGAATAATACAAGGTTTGTTGAAGTCAAGAGTGTTATCAGCTAGATAACACTCACAACTGTTGCAGGCACAAGTGACTGTCATCTGGCTGAGAACAGTCGTACCACTAAGTAAGAACATATCAACAAACAGCGGGTTATTCCCATTATATATAATGAGAACTTAACGTTTGAACATACTTTTTCATTTCCTACTTTTGTAAACATCCTCTGCTGATTACCCACCACAATGTCTACAACTAAAAATTGCCTCAATAGTTTTGCTGTGCACCGAAACAATCGCATGTCTATGCCACGGCATCTGCGCATGCTCTGGCGTGTTCAAAATGTTAGAAATTTCAGATGAATTCTCAGAACGAGGCAGCTGTATGTTATCTAGGAGGATATATCACAGTAAAATGCTCTAGGCCAATCAGGTAGTTTTATTACCAGACCTGGGGCCAAGTACAATTTCATGAGTGGAGTACGAGTACATTGGTGATGGCAGAGTATGAGTATGAGTACACTGCTAAAAGATAAGTATGAATACTCGCTACCCATGTACATTTTTGAAGTACTTAATTATTATAATTAAAATTATGATCATGTACTCATACTAGTACTCATGTTTAATGACAATGTCAATTACCAATGGCAATGGCAATGGCAATTAATGTACTCCGATTTTTCTAGTACATCATGAGTATATCTGAGTAGTTTTCAATTTGGTATTGTTAAAAGTTGAACTGAAGTTTTATAAACTTTGATTGTCACATTTTATTACAATCATGAAAAGTTAACATGGCCAACGATGGAAATATCAACTGTGGTCTGAACACAGACGACCCAGACAGAGCCAGAGCCAGCAGAGGAAGTACAACCCTCGGCTCGGTACGGTAGGCACACATTGCGATTAGATACAATAGTCTGCAAGCCTGTGATGATGTCACACCTCAAAGCATTCACAGGCGGGTTGTTGACTTCGAGTATTGCAACATTTCCATCCAAACGATAGAGAACCATTTTGTTTAAATCCATTGCTTCTCGACTTTGAACATCAGCCGATCTCCTTAGGCTTAGCTGTCACAGATTACAGAAACGTGCTCACCACACCGAAAAAAGATCAAAGTTGATTAACTAATTGCGATAAGTAAACATGGCATTTCTATTTACTCGTTGTATTTTCTTCCCTGGTTTATTTGTTATGATTTTATTGGAGTAATCGTAATATACGCATTCTTGCACTGGCAGTGATATAAGGGGCATCCCGGAAGTAGACTTCTGCTCGAATTTGTTTGCTAAGCGCTGTGTTCGTGACCGTTAAAGTGTAAAGTTAATGTACAGGGAGTCCCAACAATCGTTTGTTATGCTTCCTGGAAAACAAGCAGGCGTGGTGGCAAGGAAAGTGTGAGAGTAGGTAGGCCAATCAGTTGTTCGTTAGGAAATTCCGTCAGCCAATTAGGAAAAAGGCACGTGCAAGACTAAAGTTGTGATCGGCCACTCATTCGTGCGATGCTTAAAAAGAAAAGGACTTCGGTTGGAGAAACAACACAGCAGGACATTGATACGAGGTTTCGCCGGCATGAGGCAGAAAAGTTTGCGACACCACCTCGGTTATGTGCAGAGGGAAACACCGTCAGTGATCGTCGCAGCGTTGCACAGACCGATAGACGGGCTGGCGAATGTACACTCGTCGAAACACCGAGGGATGTCAGACGAGTGGCAGTCGTACCTGCTTCCTGATAGTGTCCATCTCAATACATACATACATACATACATACATACATACATACATACATACATACATACATACATACATACATACATACATACATATCCTCTTCGGTCTTCAGGCAAAATCTGCCTATGTACCGCTCTTGACTAGCCTTAATTTGGCTTTGTAGTCATATTTGACTGCCTGGTTTCGCCAATGTTTGTCTAGTCTATTTTTAAGCATATTTACTGATGGTGCAGTGACGACGGTGTTCGGAAGTGAATTCCATATATTAATGACTCTCTGGCTAAAGAAATGCCACCTTAATTCCCGTTTACTCCGGTCCTTGAACAACTTTAGAGAATATGACCCCGTGTGCCTTCGTATAAGTCTTGGTTAAACAAATCGTGCGAAAAGGTAAAAATGCCACGCAAGTATTTATACACATCAATAATATCTCCTCGTAAACGACGATATGTCAGTGTTGGTAAATTTAATGCCTTTAATCTAGATTCATAATCTAATTGTCTCAGTACTGAGACCATCCTAGTAGCTCTTCTCTGGACAGCCTCCACAGCATCAATATCATGCTGATACTGCGGTGACCAGACTACCACACCGTATTCCAAAGTAGGATGGACTAGTCCCTTATATAGATGAAGAAAGGTTGTCCTATCCAAGTATTGATATGTTCGTCGTATTACACCCAGCAATCTATTTGTTTTTGACACTGCCTGCTGTACCTGTTGTGTAAATTTTAACTGGTTATCAACTTGGATGCCTAGGTCTTTCTCTGCATGGCTACACACCAGAGGATTTGCACCTGTTTCTGTTGTCAAAGTATAGGTAATTCCTGGGTGCCCATGTCCAATTCTTAGAACTTTGTATTT
Organism: Lamellibrachia luymesi; assembly: GCA_009193005.1. Taxonomy (NCBI): domain Eukaryota; kingdom Metazoa; phylum Annelida; class Polychaeta; order Sabellida; family Siboglinidae; genus Lamellibrachia; species Lamellibrachia luymesi. Next base: position 25,062 of record SDWI01001918.1, read on the forward strand.
ATCTGGGTGAAATTTTAACTGCCACTTCTCAGCCCAGTCTTGTAATCTGTCTATGTCTTTCTGTAGGTTTATACAATCTTGCCTTGTTGAAGTTTTGTGATATATTTTTGTATCATCCGCGAAAATCTTCATGTCACATGTTACAACATTTGTTAAATCATTAATATATAGTATAAAAAGAATAGGTCAGAGGACACTGCCCTGTATTACCCCACTTACTACTTCCGACCACGAAGAAGCTGCTCCATTTAATAATACACTGTGTTTGCGACAAGTGAGAAATGTTTCAATCCATTTAAGAAGTTTTCCCTTTATTCCGTATCCTTTTAAGCAGCCTCTGGTGTGGTACTGAGTCAAAAGCCTTCTTTAAATCCATGTATATTGCGTCCACACATTCTCCATCATCTAATATTTTGGTCCAGTCTTCAAATGTTGAAATTAGTTGTGTTGTACATGATCTCCCAGCAACGAAACCATGCTGCTGGTCTGCAATTAATTTGTTTTTTTCCATGTGTATTATTATGGCATCTTTGACCAGGGATTCCATGACTTTACATGCCACTGCCGTCAAGCTGTAGTTTGCCGCTAGATGTCTACTGCCTTTCTTGAATATTGGCGATACATTTGCAATTTTCCAGACTTGGTAGTATGCCTGTATCCAGTGACTTCCTGAATATGATGAACAGTGGCATTTTCAATTCTTTAGCAAGCTCTTTTAGTACCCGGGGATGTATGCCATCAGGACCTGGTGATTTCCCGATTTTGAGGTTTTCCAATTTCTTTTCAACATCATCAGCAGTGAAGTTGATATCATCTAGGTTATCAATTCCCTGATGCTCCTCAAATGTTGGCACATTTATTAGGTCTTCTCTAGTAAAGACATCACTAAAGAATTTACACAGGACCTCTGCCTTCTCTTTATCTGTGGTTGTCAGTTCTGCATTTTTCTCCGTTTGGAGATCACCAATTCTTGGTCTTGTTTTCATCTTTGACCGAGCATAGCTCCACTAATGCTTTGGGTTACTTTTAATATCTTTTGCTATGGACTGCTCCAGTGTCTTGACTGCTTGTCGAGTAGCATTTCTTGCTTGATTCCTAGCTTTGGTGTAATCTAGGTAGTCTTTCCATTCCTTTGTCCATATGTTTATGCAAAAACGTTACCAATATCGAAACCATATAATTACTTGAGTTAAAATAAATTAGGATGTGTTCACACTGTTCTCAGTTCATACACCACCGATATGACACACACATGGGTGTTTCATATCGCCAGTGTGTTTAACGGTAGAAACCACGGGAAGGTGACAGTGTATTTTCCACCATGAGAGTGATTACGCGACAGTTTGTCTGCATGCATGCGTGCAAATGTAGTTGTGTATATTGCGTGTATGTCTGAATGCATATTATATTGAAATTGTATTTATTTATAAAACTCATGAGCCAACCAATGCTACATCTAAAGAAGTGTCACTGTCACAAATGTAATATTATGCATATCTATTGAACTTTAATTAATTTTTCTACAGAACTCATCAACCAATCAAACAACAATGCTACATGGAAGAAATGACAGGTGGTGTGCAGTACTGCCACTGTGAAATGGCTTCCTTTTAATGTTGCATTAGCATCAGTCACAAATGTCACACTTAACAGATTACATGAACAGCTTAAAGTCAGTCAGGATGGGATCCACACATGCCTAAGCCATGGAGCCTTAGTATAGAAGCCAAGTAAAGAACATCACTAATTATATTGGGAACCCTGCACCATTGACTAACAGGCAAACAATACAATCAGGTAATCACAGTGGCCAGGTGGTGCTATGAACAAGTGTGGACAAATTATAAAACAGTAATTTAACTAGTGTTAATGTACTACGTATAATAACTTCAAATGAAAAAGTATATGAAAGAAGGATAAAACATTATAATAATATTATGCACACATTAAAATAATTATTAGTGTAACATCTTGGTAATTAAAACATAACATGGAAAGTGACACACATTCAAGTTATCACCCGTAATCTAGATTATAATGTTGTGTCTTTAAATGTTTCTTAAATGAGTCTTCAAATTTTTTTTCTTCAGAAAAATCTTTTTTACATAACTCTTAGCTGAATAGTTTCGCTGGTCTAACTGTCAATGTCAAGATGATATTTTTACCATGAGAGTTTTCGATTATATTTTAACTGAATTAACCGGTTTAACTGAAATCGCTTATGCTTGATCCACCAGCAAACTTTGGGGTCGATGGCTGCATATGGTCGTTGTAGATGCTCAACGATTTTGTCACATTTCGCCTCTGATATGACTTTCGAATTTTGAACTAATAGCAAATTGGTAAATATTTCGGACATGCAAGTCTTAATGATCATTAGCCATATTCAAACGATATGATGTTTACCATAGCATAGACATAGTATATGGTCAAATGTCACAATTGTTATTCGAGAAGATAATTCAATCAATCAAACGTTTAATACAAAATATTTTTTCGCAAACAATGTAATAGAATGATAATAAAATGTATGCAAATGAAAAGTCAGTCAAGCACGTGTAATGAAATAAACCACACATATGCAACACGAACAATGTACGTCTCACCACTCCGAATATTGCCAAGCGTCATGACCAATCTATTATCTCCACTTGGGCGGGTGATTCCCACAATGACCCGCAAGACATCCGGGGCGATTCTAGAATCGCCCCACAATCCACTTTGCCATGTACACTAGCACTAAATGTTACTTTTATGGTTCTACCTAGAAATAGCTAGTAGAATAGTATCGCCCATTTTCCATCCACACGTGTACGTACGTTCCCATGTTTATCCTGTCAGTGACAGTGTGCGTGGGCGTTTAAAATTCCACAAATTGAATAACATTTGCCATTTTTAGACCATTGGACTAGTACAATACCTGTTTGTTTATTTATGTTATAATATGAAATGGCAGGGTGGGCAAGGGGGCAGTGTGCACACGTGTCCTTGTTTATCAACAAACTGTCCCTGCAACCACGAATCGCGACAGCGCCTCCTTGCGACGGTGGTGAGCATCGATCCCATCGAAGTGTGGATTTACAAAACGTTCTGCTGCCTTATCACTTGAATTTTTGTCAGTATATTGTAATATCATACAATGGGACGCCGTGTGACGAAAGCTAAAAAGAAACCAAAGTCGAAGACCAAACAAGCGACCGACAAAATGGAGACGACGAAGGTGGCAGGTGCGTGGTTCGATGAGCGATAATAGGTCATACGATATATGTGGCTTATTTCCCGGTGTGTGGAAACATTAGAAAGTTAATTATAGTTATGGTAACATTAGTTTAACATTTGACCCATGCCCTATAGCAAAGGAAGAGGTCAAGATAGCCTGTCGGGTTTTCTTTTATATGAGAAACACTTCTAGTTCTATCCTAAGTTCAGATAAGTCACAAAACTTAATTTTTTTTCTGTTTCAACTTTTACTAGTCTCAATACTAGTGTACATATTTTTTCTCCAAATTCATTGAAATGTGTAATAATTTGTGTGTTATTGTGAAATTAGCTCTTATTTTCTTCAAAAGAAGTATTTCTCTCGACTTCAGTCTTCAGACTTCAGTCGAGAGAAACACTTCTTTTTACATATAAGTGACATAACTTTTTATATTATCATTTAGCCTCGATTATCCAGGCTCCACACTGTGGTGCCACCGTTTGTCATACACATCTTCGCCTGGATGAAGAGTATGCTTTTCATTGCGGCGAAAATTATTTATGCACCTAGATTCTAGGTGCATACATAATTAGCTAATTACGACGTCATCCAGGCATTTGACTAATTACTAAAATACGAGTTAACTTTCATAAGTTTATACAATGCAATTCGAATGAACTTTAAACTGATTATATTGACACGACTGTCCGACTGAAAAGTTAAATCGGACAAAACAAATTTTAGTGTGGCATCTCGATAATGACGCTGATTGGAACACCTACGCAAAATGTTGTGGTGACAGTGGGTAACACCGAGACCATGCCTCTGCTGCCAGACTCTCTTCTGAGCAGATTCACAAAGCCAAACGAGAGTTGAATAAGCGAGATTAAGTTCGGATCTGCAGTCCCATACAATTTTTAAAAAAAAATTATTGACTAGGCAATAAAATAGAAGTTTAAATAGACAACCTGATGAGTTCCTGATACAAAATGTTATTACCATGAAATGTATTTCAGGCAGCAAGAAAAAACCCACAGCAACACATGAGTCATTGAGGGAGAATGTGGCACCAGGCAAACCAACAGAAGCCAAGTACACAGTCAGTCAGCTGCTGGACAAGGCAAGTGTTTAAAGCTGCCTCATCAATTAGATTTTTTGCTCAACACATTTCAGACTCTTTAAGAACATGTGTACCTATCTAGCATTAACTACGACATGCTAGCTCACTTGTGTACATTTGTTGTTTAGTTTTGATGAAATCGCCCGACAACACGTTAAATTAGTTTTGGTGTGGCCAAACCCGAAAAAAGGGCAACTAGTTAGTGTTGCAAATACCAGTACATTAACTGAAGGCTAAATTCACTTTCACACGTTATCTGATCTAACAATCAAAGGTGATATTAAACACAATATACATTTCAACCTGGTTCGTGATGAATTGATGACAGCTTTGATTGATGGGCATTAATTGATTGCATTACAGTGAACCAATTAAGATAACGTCATAGAGAAAGAAAGTCCGGAGTAACCTGGGTATCTTGTTTGTTCAGTTTACTCTTTCTGAAGTTCCAACAGTTGATCTGATTTTAGCACATGTTGATTACATTGATCTGTCACAGAGTTTGACTTTACAGAAATGTGATAGTCAGTTATTTAAAATGTGTGTTAAACTGAATACGTATAATAATAATTTGAAGATATTGTCATTTAAGAAACATGTCAATTCTGTTATGCTTCCAGGCTGAGGAGTACATCGATATGTTTGAGTTTGAAATGGCACAGAAGTTCTGTCAGAGGGCACTTGAGCTAGAGCCAGACAACGTTCAAGCTCTCGAGACGTGCGGAACTCTCCTGTTAGAGTTGGGAGAGTTAGAGTCTGCGAAACATGTATCCTGCCAGCATTGGCTGTCACTTAGGGGTGATCTCAAAAACGATCAATGTACGACACTACACAAAACTTATATAATTTTAACCTATGACCCTTCCTTAAGCATAAACTCTACTCTTAAGCGGACCTGTATTTACTTTTGTGTTTATGTTTTAAACCGACAACCCTTTGGAAGGTAACATTAATATTTTATGTTTATAGTTTATAATATTTTTATTGTTATTACTAAACTAACTTTAAAACAAACATTCAACTGAAACAAGCATATTCTTAATCACGTAGACAAATGCTTTTGTAGTCTAGTATTTGTGCTCAAATACTTTATCCTTTTTCCATCATGTGTCCTTTCTGCTTCAGACAAGTGTTGATAGAAACATACAACATGGAAACATACAATTTTCACTGGTTAACTGAACGAATGTTTTATGGGACGTTGCGACATTGAATTTATTTGTAGCACTTAGAGTTGTTTAAACATAAGACCCTAAACTTGTTAAGACCCATACTAAACTTGTTATGTTATCATGATCTTTCATGTCTTAATAATTTTGAAAATACACGATTTGGTGATGAAACAAAATAAATGTGTGTGTGTGTGTATATATATATATATATATATATATAGCTAGCTGGGGTTTTCGTATAATTAAAATGCCAAAATTCTCCTAATTTTATGATATCAAATTACATCTAAATAAAAAAAATTATACTTATAGTTTAGTTTTTATTGCAGTAGTATATTAACTGTAAGAAATCTAATAAATAAATTTCACATTCAAAGGCGATCAATTATTATCTTTGATTCTTATAAAACAATAATATATTTATGCAATCAACAACACAACACAGATATAGAGATATGAAAAGGCCAAATGAATTACGTTTATTGTGGGGATTAAGGGTAAGCCCACTTTCAAAGAAATGTAAAACAAAGAAATGTGGGCTCCACAACCCAACGCCAGGCTGACTATGCCCCATGCGAGCCTCCTGGACGTCGGGTTCAATAGAGCCCACATTTCACCACAAAGCAGTAGCAGTATTCCTAGAACAAATAAAAGAAACAATGGCATTACTATTGTCATGGAACACCCTTAAACCAAATAGCATAATGCCCTACATGCTATCACGCAGTCTATGAATACAACTACCTGCTTAAAAATACACTAGCTCTAACTGGAATAACTACAAAGGTGGGGCCAATTCGCCACCGGTCACCGACACATGTGACCACCCCACCAACCTTATAAAACAATATATATATATATATATATTTGAATGTGAAATTTATTTATTAGATTTCTTACAGTTAATATACTACTGCAATAAAAACTAAACTATAAGTATAAAAATTTTTATTTAGATGTAATTTGATATCATAAAATTAGGAGAATTTTGGCATTTTAATTATACGAAAACCCCAGCTAGCTAGCAACGTGTAAGTTGACCAGTGAAAACCATTGTACACTCTCTTTCAATATGACAGTGTTTTTCCTTGACTCATCGTGTCAGTGTTTTGGTCGGGCCATCGAGGTTGACCCAGAAAGTGGATACAGCAAATACATGAACATGGGTCAGCTAATGGGTGGCGCTGAGGCCATTAAATGCTTCAGTCGAGGACTCGAGTTGATGCTGAACGAACAACAGCAGCAGACACAAGAGGTACGGTCGTTTTTGTTAGTTTCGGCCCTGAACATTGATTTATTTGGCATTAATACAGTATGTAAGCTAGGTGGAACAGGTACATGCCTTATGTGCCACACCTGGTCATGAAGACGATCAGTCGGTAACAATTCATATGTTGTCGTGCACACAAAAATTATGTTATAAACTTATTTCCCGTGTCATCCTTAGTTTTAATTTGATGGTCTCTGCTTATATTGGTTTTGTTATGATTGCACTCATAATTGATTGTTATTTATTACACCATAGTCTGTATCAAAACTTACATCAAGAACATGTGTTAAATTGTTGTGTAATTGTTATCTACCAATTAATTATATTTAACCATAACTTTTTTACTTAGTAATTAAACCACAATGTTAGAAATAAATTGTGCCCTGACATTATGGTTGTAATTCAGTATTTAAAGTGTTATATTTTATGTGGCTCCTTTATCAAACAATTGTATTCCTTGTACTGTGTGTCCGAGAGTGGACATTTTTCTTGGCCCACAACATACAGGCAGCCTGAATTGACCTATATTAAACTCTTGAATTCTATTTTAGCATATCAGTGCTTTCTTTAACACCTGTGATGCAAAGACAAAGCCACCAGTGACAGACAGAGATGTGTCAAATGCCCACTGTTCTATGGCGGAAATCTATCTCACAGATGCATGGTAGGTTCTGTGTATGGAAAAATGTTGATAAAAAATTGTAAATATGGTAAAATCTAGCAAGAACGTCATTACATATTTTTGCATATCCAATAGATATTTTTCTCGTTTTCACAGTCGATTTATCTGTGTTTCATAGTGACGTTTCAGCTGTGTTCATCTGACTAACTACCGCTAGATGGTTGCACAGTAGTAATAGTCATGCGCAGGTGTTGTCACTGATGTGAAACATGCCAAAATGTCACTAAGTAGCAAAGGTCAAACACCAGTGAAATCTATTGGATTACAGTCACTATTCTGATGAGCAGAATTATTTTTACTGTTTCAAGCAGAAACTGTGCATCCACGTGTGCGCCATTGTGACCCTGAATAAGTGCCATTGTGACCCTGAATAAGTGCCATTGTGACCCTGAATAAGTACTCTTTATGTTACATTTATCAACAGTTTTGCGGAAGACGCTGAGGAGAGATGTAGACATCATTTGGAGGAGGCGGTCAAGAAAGATGGAGACAACCCTGAGGCATATCACCTCCTCGCCAGCTTCTTCCTTAGTAAGGACGAGCCAGAGGTAGGTGTCTTGTATCACTGTCAAGGACCAAATGTAGCAAGATTTAGGCTAATTTAGCGAGTGAAGTTTATGGATTATACCAGAATGTCAGATACCAGACCACCAGAAATAAATACAGGTTTTGGTTGTGATGTCTGCAAGCGACTTTGTTCCTCATTGTTCATTGTTCAACTTTGGTCTCATCGACATCTCAACAGGGTCATCATACTCGACCTCAAGGAATGTGCAACAGGAAGAATGAATTACAATTGCGCGCATTGTTTATGGTTCAGGGTCATTTAGGATTACAATTGCAGACGAAATTGCTATTGTAGCATTATGATAATATGTGCCAGGGGTAAATCTTATTGATGTTGTATCTGGGTGTTGAGCCACAACTGGACTTCTCTGTACATTTGATCAAATAGTAATAGTAATAGTAATAGTATGCTGCTGAAAGTGTGTTAGTTTCGGTCTCATTATAAGAATATATAATTTTATATTAGCTGTGTTAGATGTCTGAATTCTGCCAATGTTGAAGTTTTATTTTAACGAAAAACACCACCAACATTTTTACTCATCCTTGATTACACAGAGTGCTAAGGAGGCGATAGAAAAGGGTGTATCGCTATGGTTACCGCAAATGAAAGAAGTTGTCAAGCCAGATGGTGCTGCTGTAGACCCAGTCGAGGTAAGAACAAGACTAGAATTTTTTTACTAAATGTCACTTTTCTACAATACTTTGTACTGTAATCAAACATGAGTGATGTTTAGCACTCATGAATCAGTAACAGTTACATTATCTGGTTTGTTTTATCTAAATATTTGTAAGGGAAACATTAAAACTACTAAGCTGCTGTAACATACCCGTGTATAATATGTGTGTTAAAAATAAATTGGGGGAAAAGGTGTTTGTCAGAGCATAACGGAATCATCTTGAGACCAGGCCTGGGGTCTATTACATTGCAATGTAATAGGTTACTATTACTTAGTTTCCTTTCTATTACTATTACATGCTGAAGGCAATGTAATATATTACTATTACATTTCAAGCTATTACTATTACTGTTACATTTTCCATCTGAACTATTTTCTTTTGAGTAAACCATTTGACATACTTAATCACTTACATAAATTCAAATTAACTGATGGGTGTTTATTTAATTAAATTACAATTAACTCATAAATTTCCCAATTAAATTAACCTCACACAATTCCAGTCGGATGTAGAAGTTTCATATATTCATTGGAATGAAACAAAGAAGCAATGTCACTGTCACATAACACAGTATGATTATCCCGTAGTAGACCCATACTGCTTGGCTGCTGCTTGGTGGACAGTTAATTATTGGCTCAAGGATAGGATGTTTATCATACTTTTGGTCAATAATGTGCAAGCTAGCTACCAACTGAGAAACTCAGAAATGTTGGTATAAGCCCCTGGATTTTGTTCAAACATTACCCAGCATGGCAGGCTGGCAGCTAGGGTTGGGAGATGGCAATGACTGATTGATTGATTCAGATGTTAAAGACAATCTGTTTAGTGCTAGAAGCCTGGAACCCTTATTCTGCTTCAGTGAATGAATGAATAGACTTGTGTGAAAAGGATAGATGGCTGGTGGACCTGGCTTTAAATGACCAATTAGCCATGCAGCAGTCACACTGTCACACTGTCACAGTGTCTCCTGCTAATAGTGCTACAGGTCATTGATTGTCATGATTCCGATACTAAGCCATTTCATCACCACTGTTGGAAAATAAATAAATTAATAAAACTGCCTGTGAACGACTGAACATGATGCTTGTCCAAGTCCCAGTATGTCAAAATACAGAATTGTTTGTCTGATTATTTTCAATGAAATTGAATTTTTGTGTGGTTGAAATGTTCAATTGTAATAGCAAAGTAATAGCTCAATTACTATTGCTTTGCTTTCTATTACAATTACTATTACATTGCCTTATGTTCCATATATTACTATTACTTGAACAACTGTAATTGTTTCTGTTACATATTACTATTACCCCAGGCCTGCTTGAGAATCCTAAAATATATTGTTTTTGGAAAGGGGTCTAAAAATTTGCTGTGAAATCTTATGTTGCTGATAAAAGGCTTGTGAAATGAAATCCCCAAAGGGACTTATTTTTTATTTGTGTACTACATAGGTGTGTCTTTGAAGTCTGGTATATGTCTGCCTTGTAGGTGTGTGCAGTCAGTTACCCAGTACGAATAAACGCCACAAAGATTCTTATAGAACTGGAGGAATATGACGTATGTTGCTTTTCATTGGGATAATATTGATAGGATGCTCTGCTGTCTAATAGTAACTGTAATTGCATAATTTTTTATTAATTACAGTTACAGTGTCATTGCAAGTGTTTTTTAGAACATTGTAGTCAAGTTTGTGGAATTTGTATTAGAATCCAACCCAAATAGCAAGAATGAGACTTCACCTAAAACCCTGTCTAAAATTAGCAGTAACCATAATTTTTTTATTATAAAACAACATAGTTGTACTTAACCTAATAACTATTGCAATTGACCCTTTATTACGCATTGTAATTGATTTTTTAAGCAATGTAATTTATTTGTTTGAAGTGCTATAATTGAGTTTATTATCAATGTCCCAGGTCACTTATAAGCCGAAATATTGTCAAATACAGGTTTTCAATAAGCGCATTTTGAAAATCCAAAATGGCCACTATGCACGATTATGGGCAAATGGAAACATTGGTTTTCTGATTCTTTATGCCGTGTCATTTCTCAAAATGTATAGGCTTGTTAGTCTCCAAAACATAAAAAAAAAAATTAAGTAGTGAGCCTGACTATCTTATGATCCTGTAGTGAGCCTGACTATTTTATGATCCTGTAGTGAGCCTGACTATTTTATGATCCTGTAGTGAGCCTGATTATTTTATGATCCTGTAGTGAGCCTGGAGCCTGATTATTTTATGATCTTGTAGTGAGTCTGACTATTTTATGATCCTGTAGTGAGCCTGACTATTTTATGATCCTGTAGTGAGCCTGATTATTTTATGATCTTGTAGTGAGCCTGACTATTTTATGATCCTGTGTAATTGACAAGTGTAACTGTACTTCAGCAAGCGTCTGAGGTTCTGGAGTTGCTCCTGGATGAGGAGGACGAGGTGATTGAGGTCTGGTACCTCCTGGGCTGGCTCAACTACCTCCAGGGCCAGGACTGCTACACAAACGCACGCTACTACCTGCAGAAGGCCCAACAGGTAGTCAACACCTTCCTGTGATCATGGCACAGGGGCAACATAAAATAATGCTTGATTATCTTAGTTTTTAATTTTATAACCAAATATTAAAAATCAAGTGTTACTTTTTATTCAGCTAAACTACTTTATTGCACAATTTGATATATTATTTGTTGGAATAAATAAAAGCATTAGACATCTGTTTATCATTGGATTACATATCTGGGTGTGCTTTGACTAATCACATTTTACATCACACATAAATTTACAACTGGAAATGTTAGCACCATATGAATGCAGCAACAATGAAATATTACAATTTGGTTATGATGTGATATGTGCGGGTCTGTGCTGCTAGTTAATTTGTTTCCATCTCACCAGGTGGCAGCCAAGTTGGTCTGCGAAGACGAAGCCATACTTCAGCACATTGAAGAACTCGTGCAGGAACTTGGACCAGGTCGGTTACCATAGCAGCTGTAGTAAATGCGTTACCATGGCAACTTTTAAACACAGATCGCACAATAAATATATAGTAATAATTATATATAAATATTGAGAGTGCTACTGTAAACATACTTTTTGATTTATAGTTAATTTAACCCACTTTTTAGACAGCTATATTTTCTATTTTAATTGTGTGCGAGTCATTATTATGCAGCACTTTGATAATAATGTATTTATTTATTACCACTAATACGGTTCATGTGACTTTTGGCCAAGTCCTGAGGGTGACCTTAATAGTGAGGTTTCATTGTACAATAAAAAATATTTAAGAAACATACATAGGTAACTTTCTTTCATAGGTGCGGATGATGACGATGAGAATGAAGACGACAATGGCAAGGAAGGGGAAGATGACGTAGACATGGATAGTGACAGTGAGGAGGGGGAGGAAACGGAGGGAGAAAAACGGGGCAAGGGGGACAGTGAGATGGAACATTGACACATCCTGCTGCTAGATCTTCTGTAATGAATGTACATTAAGTTGGCAATAAATGTGTTCCTTTTATATTGTGTCTGGACATGCTGATTTAAACCATTTCGATAAGTTTGATGTTTGTAATTTTAATACACTTGGTGGAAAGTTGATAAAAAATCCTGATGTAAATATCTTATTAGCTGTTGTATTAGATGCTTTTTTGTGGCCATAGATCTTAATTTACCCTGCTGTAAATAACACATTTTCAAAGATTTGAATTTGACCTGTTTAATTTGAATGGTTTTATTTTGAGTGATTAAGATGTTGGAATAGATACAGTTTATAACACGATTTGTTATTGGGATTTGTGATGTTTTTATTTATCGGATAGTATTTTATTATCATCATGAGGGGACATACTATTATGTTTACTTCTAAACACAGCTGACAGTTCCTGTAAAAATCTCACATGGCTCAATTTTATGTTTGTGTCGTACAGATTTATATTTGTTATTTCTATACAGGTGTTGGCCACAGCATATGGTGGAGTTTTGTAGTGTTTTAAACAATTATTTGGACAATGACCATAGAAATTAAAATGGTGAATCTATGCAGAAGTTAACATCACACTCATATAGATAATAAAATTGTCAGATTATGACCTTCACTCTGTAGGAGAAATGCAATTATGATTGATATAATTATCACACAATGATAGACTATAACTCATTTTGAAGCTCTTTCAGTTGTGCATCTGATAAACCCAAAAGTGACCTGGTTAATCCTGACAGGACGGGTCACACACAGCGACAGTCAATGGATCCACTGTCTAATTTCAGATAACTTTATTCAGCATATATACATGTACCAGCAAATGAGTTATAAACATGCTCCTACAAGTTCAATAAATAGCTTTAGGTACATACAAAGCAAACTGTATAAACACATGTATATACACATTTCTGTACAAGCATCAAACATGAATACGGATGACCTACACAGGACAATACCTAGTATGTAGTTTAAGTTGGGTGTATATATCCGAGTAGCCTAACAGTTACATATTCTGTATGGCTGGTTCATCTGAAATGTTGAATTGTTTAGTAGTCGTTCTTGCAAATAACTAAGAACTATTCCTGCACAAGAATTCAGACAGAAAACAATATCTGCTTCAACTAGTTTCAATGCAACTCAGGTACAATAACTCACCCAGTAACTACAACTCGTGGTGTCCTCATTTTTTTATTTACAAATGTGAACTTTATTTAACAAGTATTTCTTTAATACTTTAACTGGATTTAGCAACTATGAAACATTTCAAACCCACATTTACAAATATATAACTGAATAAGGATATATTTTGTCAAACAGTTGACTTGCATCAGATTCCCTAAACACAGCCTTGAGGAAAAACTACAAGGATTAACCCTTAAGTAGAAATAACTTAAAGTAAGGACAATTTAATTGTCTTAACCTTAACTATACAACTTACAAGAAATAGTTATAACGCTTAAACAATTTAATTAAGACTCTTAATTAAATTGAGTGGCAGATATACAAAACTTATTTCACTACAAAATGTGTCTCGTCCTTGAAAAGTAGCCAAAATAAAAAATTATCACAACGTAAATACTACATATGTATAACCAATTCAGAACAACATTCAGGAAACAACAGAATTGAGAGTTTGAAAGAATGCCTGTTTGCACCATATTTAGAACATGTTGTACAACTGTTAGATTACGCAATCAAGTCAGAACTGAACCACTATGGTAGTAAGACATCACAGACATGCAATGCCTGCTTTCAACATTATCATACAAATTTACACACTAAAAAGGACTATAGTATAAAGCCTAGTGCCAAGATAAATACTAAGATTTTATCATGTTTTTCCTGACCATACAACAGGAATGCCCTCTCTAAGAAATGCCCCAGTGCAATTGCACTTTCAAGAAACTGATTTTGTGTCCGATTTTAATACCTATACACGCAAACACACGTACAGCTGTGACATAGGGATGGCCAATTCGCCTGTAGTGTGATTGTAACACAACTTGGTCAGTTGCAACACAGTGCAGCATTGCTGTACATATCTGTACACCACTAATGGGTTAAATTATAATCGTGTGATTTATAAATAATAACAATTGAATAATGCAATTGTAATTTAATATTGCATTAACTGTAAATGGAAACTGTAAGTATAAATTCACCTAAAATACTGTCTAAAATTAGGTGTAATGATACATGTAATATTCCTTTATAAAACAACATACTGTATTTGACCTATTAAGCATACATGCCCAAATTAGCATACACCCCTTTTTAATCAGCAGTATCCATAATTATTGTAATTTAACTAGTGTGGAATAACAAGTGTTGCCATCTGGTGTTAAAAAGTTGACACCACTTTTCAGTTGTTCTACACTAGTTACCAAATAACACCACTAGTGTTAAACAGTTACCTTACTGTCTAGAGACACAAATTTTGGCATATGCAGAACAGATTCCTTGACCCTTTGTGTAGCATTGTAATTGATTTTTGAAGTGCTGTATATAATCTAGTTTTTATGGTCGATTCTCAATGAATGATTACACACATTCCAATTACAAACATGTAATTAACAATAGTAACTGAATCCAGCCTGGAGTACACATGTCTGTGGTTGATTCTCAATGAATGATTACACATTCCAATTACAAACATGTAATTAACAATAGTAATGGAACCCAGCCTGCTGTTCACACGTGTACAGTTGATTCTCAATGAATGATTACACACATTCCAATTACAAATATGTAATTAACAATAGTAATTGAACCCAGCCTGGTGTTCACACATGTATGGTTGATTCTCATTGACTGATTACACACATTCCCATTACAAACATCTAATTGACAATACGAATTGAACCCAGCCTGGTGAACACACGTCTATGTTTGATTCTCAATGAATCATTACACACATTCCAATTATGAAAATGTAATTAACAGGACCAAACATTTTGAATTGTCCATTATATATTATACACACATTACATACATGGATAATGTGTGTATTATACATATATATATATATATATATATACATAATTATAAGTAGATGTAAACTTTTTCAACACAAGTGCATTGCATGTATTTGTATATCTAGGCACATAGATGAAATTTATGTGTTTATCATAATATTGATATATATATATATGTATATAGATATATATACACGTATATATATATATATATATATACACATGCATACATATATATATATTCATACATAACTGTATAAATAAATTATATACATTCAATGTAAACATACATCTGTACATACAGTGCATGAGTTTGTATGTGACAACAGGCAATTTTTTTTAACTCTCCAGTCAGTTTGGTGATGATGTGACCTCTACGATCAATTCAACGACGGGATGAAATTGTCCTTCCATTTCAGTTCAACTGTCGGCCATTTTGTAAGCAGACACATCTTGACTGGCGAACTGTCGGTGATAATCTGGAGCTCCGGCATTTCCATGATGACTGCAGTGCCCTCTACATACATAACCTGGAACCACATAAAATTATTTTTAAGATCTTCTATTACTTGTCGGGCACTTTCATTTAAGCATCTGCTATGTTTATACACACTGCTCACCCCAGATATGTATGAAGGAATAGTCCTGCCGTGTGGCTTAACGCTGCTCAGAGTAATCTGAATGTTAGAATGAATATGTCTGCCACGAGGTGAAGTGTAAAAAACGCTGTGAGCGATCAGAAGGTCTGGCTACCACATTATTTAACAACTTCCATTTACACCATTATTAAACACAGAGGATAAGCAAACACCCCCACTGAAATATAATACAATACAAAAAAGACACTTCCGTTGCGATAAAATCCTCAGCTGCGCACTAAAACGATAGGGTGAGGCAGTTTCTAATCGATTAACAATTCCAGTCGTAACAGTTGGATTGATACACTGAGGAACTATGGAGGATAAACGAGTTCAAACAGATAGGTTTTTAGTTGACAGCGAAATGTTATTATATTTTGTGCTGACTTAACGCAAATAGGGAGCAAGTTCCAGAGTTGGTGTGACAACTGAGAAAAGAGGCAGAGGCATCTGAGCCTGAAACACAGCATCTACCTTGTGGCCGGGCCCGGAACTAGGCAGGCCGTTATAGTGGAAGACGGTGAACGTCTGGATGGCCTCGGACTGTGCGTTGCTGGGGAAGAACTCATCCATAAACCCATTCAGGGTGATGATCCCCAGTTCTTCTGGGTCCATCTTCTCTCGCATGATCTTCACACTAGAGGGCACCACATACTACATGTTATTGCGCACATCAAGTTACTGACATCAAACACAATTAAAGACTCCTCCTTAATACAACTATTTTCGCTCGTCTCATTCTAGATTCCTTTCGCAAAACATCAAACATATCTAGTATCCATTGACATATTAGCTTGTATGTTCACGTGTTATTTTGCTTTGGTGACATCATTGGACAAACTATTAATATATTTACTAGGTCTAGTCCAAATGCAGTGACAAAATTGCAAAATGCCTTTCGCAAGTTACCCGATCTACGATCAAAGTTACCCGATCTAATGATCAAAGTTATCCAATCTAACGGTGTGTTACTTTTAACACTACAGATTTGAACATTAAAGAACCTTACTCATGATGGGCTATATGAAATGAGGAGGGAACTTGATTTCCTGCAAAATCTCACAAAAAAAGAAACCATCCACCAACAACGCTACATTTTAGACAAAGATTAAGAACCATAAATTCAGTGCCATACATACATACTGTTTATTTGTAATCCTTGAAAGACAATAATCAATACATTAAATGAATGTAATGAATATCAACATTAAGATCACATTTAAAAACTTTATGTTGTCCAGAAACACAACATTTTTAAGCTAGCAAAAGAACATGACTCTAATGGCGCCGACATAGGCACAGTTCAGATAATTAATAGCAACATAACAGTTTTGCAATCAAATTCTACAGTAGCACAGAACATTGAAGATACAAGCTGCATGCTTGCAGTTTTAGGATGGGTTACGTCATACCTAATAGTTGTTGGGTTACATCATAACTAATAGTTATTACGAGGAATATCATGTTTTTGATTGCTAGTTGCCGGGTGGGCTTATACTTCAAATTAGAGAAGCGATTAAGCATGCATTGGCATAGACACGACTGTTTCAGCGCACAACAAAAGATTTATGTGAATTAAATGTTGTACTTCCGTCAACAATCTCACATGATTTCACTTTTATATTAGTGTCATATTATGCACCAGAGGCGCCACGGGTTATTCTGGGGAGCATCTATTATTCCACAGCTACAAACACCACACAAGTGTTTTCTTGCTAGATACTTACTAGTCTTCGTCTGACACGAGATTCAGTGACTGCATCAGATCGCCCAGCAGGTCTCCAGATATGAAACCACTTCCTGCAAGACGCCTGTTGATGAGTATACAGTACAAGGACATCTCACAGAACAGATTAAATTACACTGACCATCAACACCCATCTTGTTTAAATCTAACATTAAAGAAATAACAAGCAGGAACATGTTTTAACGGATATCATTTTTGTACGTATATAATTTTTTTATGTAATTACATTTTTTTAGTAATTCAATTATTTTATTTAATGCAATTTAATTATTTATTGTTAATGTAATTTAATTATTAAATTTTAACGTAAAGCACCTCAAGTAGTTTTTAACTACACTTGGAGCTATGTAAGTGTAATTTTATTATTATTTTTCACCAACTGAGATGTTAAAAATGCTAATACATTCAGTGTATAAAAAGACACAAATGAAAATCGTTGAACACCCCTTTTAAATAAATGTCAGGAAGTGAGTCTTCTCTGGCCAGACAACTAGTCTACCTTCAGTGTCGTACGTGCTGAAGAGTCTCCTCGCCGCAGCTTCTGGGGTCTCCGACATCACGAGATTCTGTTCCTAGGGTTCAAATACGTGTCATTACATAGGGTTAAAGCACAAATATTTTGACACAAGAATATATTCCTCACATTTGAGGAATTTGCTCTTATGTGAAGAAAAAAATTAGTAACAACATTTTGTTTCTCACATATTTGTTGAATTATAAGAAATACAGTTGTCAACACACTGATGTAACGATATTGTAAATCTCACAAATTTCACACTGGTGAAACAACAGCACGTTTTAAGTTTATCTTCCAAGAATTCCTTATTGCCATTCCTCCCACCACCGACCATAAAATAATGATTTTACCCTGGTAAACATGGACACTGGTTTAGCTTAAAAAACCTTACAATTACAAGAGTCACTTTGTAAATAACCGAGACATGCTATTTTGTATGGATTACGGCCGTATTCAAATGTATGGAAAAATCTTCCATGATAATGTACATATTGTCGTGTTCAGGTTTTTTTAAGGCCTTTCACACTGGCAATTTGCCCGTGTGAAAACCCTCCTTGATCGTGTGAAATTCAAAAGCAAAGTAAATAAATCCGTGTTAATTTAGACTGAAATGTAACTGTCATTGTGTTGTGTATATATGTACAAAAAAGTACAAAAACGAATGACAAACTTAGTGGTCAAAGCACAAATATTTTTGATGGTTGCATTGAAAGTAAGCAGATAGCTAGACATACTTCCAACAAAACCTAGCAAATGTAATTTAATGTAAGTATATTTTGTAGCCGACAGATGATTATACCGAATTTTAAGTAAAAAATATGGATTTTAACCTCAAAAATGGCATGTCTGTATAATAGCCATTCATTATGAGTTATCAGGTGCTACTTCCTACCTGAGAGAAGAGAACAGTAAGATGAGTCTCGCTGCCCAGCACCCAGATCGGGTAGCAGGGATTCTTGAGGTACCAGCCCACCTGTGGCACAAACAGCAACATTCTGCATGACTGGATAGTCAGATTAATAGACAGGCCAAAACACAAAGACAGAGGTTAGTTCATGCCTATGTTGAACAAGCGTCAAAATCCACATTCTAATATCATTTATATTTTAAATGCATAAATTACATTTCAGGAGATATTTCTGACACTAGCATTCTGTGTCTGCCAAAGGTTCAGGGGCTGTTTATGCCTCAGTTGATCGATTTCTTCCTTTTTTCCAGTCAGAACATGCTAAGAAAAATTTAACTGAAGGCACAAATAATCGCATGGCACTAACGTCAACTAGCTGCCCTTAAAAGATTAATAATTTATTTGTCTCCATGGAAATCCCCATCGGATTCCACAAAACAGTGACAGTATTTCTACAGTAACAATTGTGGGCATCAAATCATGGCAGTCTTCCCATCAGCATACATTCATTGCCTACCTCACAGTAGCGCATGTGTTCTAGCAGCGTGAGAAAGCCGACCTGCGCTTGTCCACACACGCCCTGCAACTCTAAGTCACAAGTTGCACTTCATTAGACCCATAATGATAATAACAACAACAAAAGTAATGTTATTGTAACCACATTATTAAAGTTACAGATCAACAATTACTACAACAGTGGACTTTGGTTAATAGTATCACTTTGGGCCAGTGCAATTTGAGTCTATTAAACAGCTGATTCATTTAATCGGCACATTCTAAATACTGCAGGAATAGGGAATGATCCCGTCTCAGCCAATATATTTTATCCTATTAATAAACAGGTTATTCTATTATTAGTGATTCTGTTAAGCGGAGTTCACTGTTTCTATTACATTAATCCTAATCTATTATTATCACCATATCAGTTACTATCACTGAACGTCAATTAACTATTGTATTGAAAATGGAATACATAATTGAGGTCCGTCAGTGGTCCGCAGCTTTAAATAAGTTGTCAGTATTCATTTGACGAACTCACTGAGTCCTGATATGTACTTTGCATTGTCCCACACATTGGACACAGCTGTACCGGTGATGAGGAGGTTGATCAAACTCTGACTGCAACAAACAACATCAGATACAGACACTCGACAACTTCTTAGTGAGACAATTGCTTCCATTGTATGCTGGTAAAATGTAATAACTTACTATCCTGCAGTGTGTAATGTCAACTCCCACGGCGGGGTGAGCTAAAGAGTGTCTATATACAATAAAATTGTGCAGTGCAGGGTTTAAAAAACGAGCTTGGAAACTTCTACAATGACTTGACGACTGGGAGAGTGGTTCTCTGGAAATCGTCTACAGTCGATGGCGTGACTGCTTCCTGGGTGAGCGCATTCCACATTGGGACAGAGCGGTTGCAGTTTATACTAGCGGTAGTGACATCTAGTGTGGCCATCTGCTGTGGAAATAATGGTTTGCAAACTGAGGTGGACTAGTCCATGGTATATCATAGCACAGTGGCTCAACCATTGGACTCTCAGTCAAGATGATCGGGTATTTAATCCTTTTGCTGCCTTTCTGAAGCTTCAACAAGTTTGTTCACTCCACTTTGCTGCAGTTCATTCAGCTGTATAAATAAGTACCTGGCTATACATGCCAGCGATCAAAGTTACACGACTTCTTGCATTGCGTAACTGCGACAACCAGCCATAAACTGTGCTGCATGTTTGTCCGCCATTTTCTAAACAAATTCTAAAAAAAATAAAAAAATTTACTGTTGCTGTTTGTTTTAGCAGGGACAGAAAACAAACATAATCTTGCCCACTATCCTCACTGACCAGGTGTCTCCTCATCAGAGGGACGTTTACGTAGTAAAACAGACCGCACATTGAGAAACTGTCCCAACATAGCAGATGTTTGTTGGTCAGAGGGTCCTCTAAGGTAGGGATTATTGTACACAGTGGTGTAAATATATATACAAGTCTGATGGGGGTGGAGTGTATGGTCTGCTGGGGGTGGCGTGTAAGGTCTGCTGGGGGTGGATTGGTAGGTCTGCTGGGGATGGAGTGTAAGGTCTGCTGGGGATGGCATGTAAGGTCTGCTGGGGGTGGAGTGTAACGTCTGCTGGGGATGGAGTGTAAGGTCTGCTGGGGGTGGAATGTAAACCACACAGTGTAAGTTACCTTACAAAGACATGAAGGAATAAAGCTACATTACCTGCCATGTCCATGTATGCCATCAATGAGGGGTTCGCTTGGGTCTTCCACCTCATTCTTTATTTGATCTATGCCCTGTCATGAACATCACATTTATTTGATCTATGTCCTGTCACAAAGATCACATTTACTGCGTATGTAACTTGACACAAATTCTGCCTACTGCAGAAAATTTTAGAAAGCATACTCACTTGAGAATCTTTATTAACAAGTACACTTGTTACAGAAATGTTCCATCAATATATACATTTATGCTGTTAAATTAAAATTAATTAAACGTTACAAAGAAGTGAACTAAGCTTGTAAAAATTGATGAGGGTCATTACACTACTAAAGAAAAGACAGTACAAAAATGATTTGAACAATTTGAACAAATATAGAAAAAATTTATTGTACAAGCTAAACTACACAAAACTGTATAATCAAGAAAGAACATGCAACAGACTAAGCAACTTTTTTGTTCAAAACATATGTGAACCGAACAAATATATAAGGCATGGGGCTGGCTCCACTTCACAAAATAAAATTATTTACAATTAATTTTTCATTTCAATATTACAAATATTCAAATAAATTACAATTACACCATTTCACTTATAAATACTACTTATATTACACAGCGTTTGAATTACACTGATGTAATTGGACCGAGCCCTGGTGGTCTATGTGTAAGAAGCCGTCACCTTTGTGAGTATGATGGAGTAAAGGAGAAGGAGAATGCCGTACTGGCCGAGGTACATCTCTAGCTGAGTCTGCAGCTGGTGCGACAGCTCGCCCCTTGAGGTACACCGGTGACACCTGCAGGACAACCACACGAGTCAACTTCGATATGTGAAGCGCACCAGAATATGCACTGCACTTTCAAGACAGAGCCTGTGTCAAAATATAAGACCTATACATCTGACATACACTTTCTAGTCTTAATTCATGATTTCGCATTATATCATTGATTGACTGGTAATGTGCTGTATTATTTAGTGTGATTAATTATATTGTAATAATGGCACAGTTGTTTTATTTGGTTACATAACTAAACAAGCACTGTAGCTTGCTCCTTTGTCGCAGTGATATGTTTATACATCCAATGCTTATTTATATCCAACTGACAATAAAGATTATTCTGCACTTGGATGAGATAACAAATGGAAACTAGGGATATTTTCCTACAGATGATAAAGTTAATTCATCGCTAACAGCTATTATCTATTTTACAATACAAATGTTTTCACTAGAAAAAAATGATGCCAGGTAATCCAAACGTGTAATTTCCATAAACGTGTTCCATGCCATGAAAAACAGTACTTTGTGAAGCACATTTTCAGGTCTGTGATTTTATGACCAAAACAGTGTTTCATTAGCTCAGTAATAACTAATTCAATAATAAACATTCAGGCCAACTGACCACACACACCCCTATTAAAAAATTGGAGGCACTGCACATGCATATAAGCCTTGAAGAGAGGGTTGACTCGTACCCGGAAGAAGAAGCATTGCCGATGCAGTGAAAGAAAAGCCGACTATCACAAAATTTTAACTGGGAAAACAACTCTAAAAATATACCTTTCCTGTTTTGGGGATAATCCAAGTGGATATTTGACACTCGCCAATTCTTTGTTATTACTGGACTTTTTAGATTTACAAAGCTCCTGATGTTGTCAAGATCACAGAAAATATATAAAACATTTGTTATTGTTATTATTAACAAAATATCAATGTTACGCACCTGAGACCAAGATGGAATTGATCATGACTGAAACACTGTTTTTTTGGACTACTCGTGCCACTCCCTGATTCGTCATCGATATCTACGTCATTGCCGTCATCGCCCCCGTTGTAGGTGTCAGCATGGTGGGACACCAGGAGGTAGGACTCAGTTCGCACGATGGAGTGTAGGATGTCCTCGAGGGCCCGACACAACAACATCTGTTGTTGCTTCTCTGTAACAACAACTTAACAATGTTCATCGATGTTCTAAGTAGCAGCTTTAAAAGAAGCAAAGTCGGATCCTGTTTATCGTAAAATCTATTGTCGAAATGTTCAAATTAAACAAATCATGACTTACCAAATCAAAGTAAAGTTGCAAGTCATTAAAAAGTAGATTTGATCTGCTTATTTTTGTGTGGTCTTATCGTGACCTTACATTACATACTAACTGGGGCACAAAGAGCATAAGTAACTAGCCTAAGTAACTAGCATAAGTAACTAGCCTAAGTAACTAGGTAACAATATTGTTCAAAATGTATTACACACATTTGCACAGTAAATTTTTAATTAGTTGCTTCTTCATAGACAGGCAAGTTCATTTTTTTTCTAGCTGCTACTGATCATTGGAAAAACCAGTTGGGTATTAAAACGTCTCAACATATTGTAAGGTATATGCCAATTTGATTTAATTAGTTTTAATAACTAATTGTATTAAGTCATTAGGAGGTGTTTAATCAATATAGTAAGCCTAGATTAGGAACAGAAATGCAGGGTTCGAAAAGTTTGTGGCTAATACCATCCAAGTAGATATTGAAAAAATCCATATTATGCCAAAGATTGATGGTAACGTTAAAGCACTTTCCTCTCCTTCCTTCAAAGGTTTTATTTGTAAATTTGGCAAGGACACTTCTCGAAGATGTCACTGTCCATCGGTTGAGACAGAGGGTGGTTTAACATGTTGAACCAATGGTGAAGCATATTGGATATATAATTATAGTGCCACGGCGTCTGAATTTAGTAAACACAGTGTACAAATGCCCTGGAGGAAGGATTGCAAGGGTCAGCGCAAGCTACAATTTAAGCATCCAAATTGGCGGCCCATATCTGCGTTATGATTAGACTTCAAATTTTTATATATATATTGTCTATATATTTTTTAGTTATGTTTACATTCACAGCTTTTCTTTAGGTTTACGGTGATATATTTATCTTCACTGCTTTTTCATTGTCAACGTGAATGATTACATTGCTAGTATCTAATCTACTGTCTATTGGTACTGTTGAACCTGGAGCAATGCGTTGACTACACTTCTGTAGTACTCTAGTGCACTTCTG
Organism: Lamellibrachia luymesi; assembly: GCA_009193005.1. Lineage (NCBI taxonomy): Eukaryota > Metazoa > Annelida > Polychaeta > Sabellida > Siboglinidae > Lamellibrachia > Lamellibrachia luymesi. Next base: position 49,266 of record SDWI01001918.1, read on the forward strand.
TAGTACTCTAGTGTTCATTGGTTCAATCATAAATCCTGACCTGGTGAGTACAAAGAAGACTGATAATTAAAACACATCAACATCTGTGAGAAATGCCTCTCATACCATTGCGCGCGGCCCAGCAGCAGATAAGAGGGAAGGCATGTCTTACAATAATAACAGTCCTGCACAACGTACCTGTTACATGTCGCCATTTGTCTGCAGGAGTGTCAAGAAAGAGCAGATTCTTGAGCAGAAAAGCCTGCACAGGGACGATTACAGCACACGGTCCACCCTGGAGCTGAAGTAAGGCAGTCGGCTCATCCTCACTGAACAAAAACCCTGTGGCAGATGATGAATTTATATCAAGTTTAAATCCACTGTTTAACTGGCAGACAACTTACTGGGATGCTGTGTCTGTGTTTGTACTGGCAAGTAATACCCTTAGGAATATATCACGCCAGTGCACAGCAAGCTCATCAGTTGGTCTCTTAGATGTTGTATGAGACTGGATAGAGATGAATCTAAAGAATAGTAAAGAATGAGATAGTGCTTGAAGGTAGAGTTCCACTCTTTAAAAGTAGACAGCAAAAAACTGTTTCCAAAAGTGTTGCATGTGTGCCTAATTTGAAGAAATGAGTATTGTGTAAATGTGAGCTCTTAGTGCTGTGTTTGATGTATATGTCTAGTGGAATACCTATCTGTTTGTCCTGCATTTTATATAACATACAGTCTTTAATTTCTCTCCTTGTCTGGAGGGATTCCCATCCAAGTTCTAAGTAATTTTGTTATTTGTTTGTGTTCTTCCTCGAGTTTTAATGTTCTTTAGGCAATATGGATTCCAGGATGATGTAGTATAATTTAGTATTGGACGAACCAGTGTAGGCCACTGATTTAATGTGGGGGGACTCTGATTTAAGTTTCTCCTGATAACTTGAAGTACTTGTTGTGCTTTATTTGCAGTTGTTTTAGTTTGTGTTGTCCAATTTTGTGTTGAATGCCAAAATAGCAGTGTGATTCAACAAGATTTTAGTTGTTATTCTAGCAGCGACGTTTTTTTAAATGTCAGTATAGGTGTACGAGCGTTACAGTTGGTAAGTAGTACAGTGAATTGTTTGTTGACACGATATGTTAACAACATCAGACAGGCATTGGCATGGATATGTTAACAACATCAGACAGGCATTGGCATGGATATGTTAACAACATCAGACAGACATTGGCATGGATATGCAATTGCTCTGCAAACAGTCTGGCAACAAATGATAGTTGTGGTATCCACGTGAGGTGCAATGGGTCATTTTGGGTAGCTTCTAAAATTTCTAAATTACTATATTGACTTGTTGCACTGTTGGTCGTGGTCACATTTTTCTTATTCTGTGGGTTGTAACTTTACCAATATTTTTACTGACACTTTCAGTAATTGTATTATAAATTGTAATGCTAATATATTGTAGCTATATTGTGAACTGCTAAAACTGAAAACCCTACTTGCATAAGGGGCAGCCATGTCTAAAACGACAGTTCAAGACATATACTATGGGAATACTGGATTATTGCGCATCAGGATTATGGCACAAAAAAGGCAGCGTTCGATGCAGAACTGGGACGAATCCAATTCCGGAACCAGAATTTACGACTGATTCCAATTCCGAGTCCGGAATCGGATATGGAATCGGCTGATGTGGAAACAGCAGAATCAGAATTGGTTTGGCTGGAATCGATTGTTGTGAACACAATGGAAACGGAACTGGAATCGCTTTTGGTGGAACCAGAATTGTTTACTGGAATACCATTTTTTTTTCAATTCCACTGTCACTAAGGGTAGTGGATATGAGTTCCCCCTCTTTATATTAGGAAATATTTTATTTTCATCATCTTTATTCAAACTCAAAATCAACAAACACATTGATGACATAGGTGCTACATTATTAAAAAATGATGATGTTCAGTAGAAGAAACAGCTGTTAGAAACAATTATAATGCATTCAAAACATATAATTATTCTAATACAAAAGTACTTTTAATAATGCATAATTAATAGTAATAAGAGGCAAATTAGTTCACACTGGTTGATCCAATTATTGCACCATATTGTACATTTACGAATTGTCACTGTTTTCTTTGATCATTGGATGATTTTTTTGCACTCCTTATGTATGACAGTAAAACAACATTACTTTTGTAATTCGCCGAGGCTGTGGAAAACGTAAGCTTTTTGAGCCCACACTAGTTCAGAACTAAATAACTTAAAACAGACACGCACTAACAGTTTCACACATTACGCGACCTACCACCTGCACATTGATGTCAAGAAGTAGACAGTATGTCTATTATGACTAGTGGCAATATTTTTTTTTATTCAAGTTTCAACCTGCGCACCACATCATGTGATGTTATGGTTTTAATCACAAAACATCCTAAGTCTGTTTATTGTGTGTTTATTGGATTTTAATAATGTTTAAAATATCCTAGACTAGTTAGTTTTCAGTGGCCTGGATCTGAGTCTCTTTGACTCCTGTCTTTGCTTTGCCTAGTCACGAAATCACTCCAAACAGCCCATTCTTGAGCTAATGAGTGTTCCATGAGCACATAAAAAATATAAGAATTACATTGGACATGCGTAGTCAAATTCTTCGGTTGATTAGTAGATACATGGAAAAAAAACAATTATAACTCTGTGTAAAGCAATAGTTAGACCTCTTTTAGAATACTGTATGCCATATCGTAAGAAGGATATAGATACGCTTGAATGCATACAGAGGAGAGCAACTAAAATTATTCCCGAACTGAGACCTTAGTGATGAAGAATATCTGAAATAATGTGGTTTAACAACCCTAGAGACAAGGAGGTTAAGAGGAGATCAGATTTAAGTTTTTAAGATATTGAACGGGTATGAAAATATTGAGAGAAATATGTTTTTCTCACTTAAGAAGGATAGCAGAACTAGAGGACATTAGGTAAAATTAATAAAGGATCAGTGTAGATTGGATATCAGGAAGTACTCGTTCTCACAGAGGACAATAAATGAATGGAACAAATTGTCTACGGATTGTGTAACTGCTAGCAGTGTGAATATGTTTAAAAACAAGGTTGACACATATCTCAGGAGGGCGGGTTACACATACTACATAGATGAACAGTGTTGGACTCTCGATAAGCCAATGGCTTCCTTGTCCACTTGCCATCTGGGCCTTCGGCTTCGATGGCAAATCTTGTTAAATCTTGTTAAAGCCTGGCTTGTCGTAAAAGTTTAAATAATTGGAAAGTTATGACATAATCAACAAACCGCCAAGTGACCTTTATTATGCATTAATTTTGTTTATTGCCATAGACATAGCATCAATTTAGGCGGTTTCCTTGTCTTGCGTGACATTGTTCGGACGTTGGATGTTCAATATTTGTAAGTTTTTCACTCAAAACAACTTTTCTAATACTCTTGAGTGCCATATAAGGGTTCCTATACGTGTGTTTATTTGATGAAAAATGCCACCGTATACACACCTTATTTGGCACTATACGGTTATTAGACTTAGACATTTGTGCCGGCCTATTTTCTCCGATAATCGTGGCTAATTCTGGAGCTGCATGTGGCTCCCTCTGATGGCCAAGTTGTCATCCATTCGAATGACAGTCATGAATTTAGCTGGAATCCGTGCTTCCGAGGATCCTAGATTTTGATCTTGAAGCGTTAGGCCATCAGATTTCTATGATTAGGTGAATCGGTCAGAATCCTTAATTCTCAGGAGCTCAACATGGTATATTATTAGTTAAAACGCCATTATCACCGTGTAAACAGATCGTAAATTGCCGCTGTGCACAGCGCCTCAAACCAGTCCTAACTGGCCGGTGGCGGTTTCCCCTGAAACTGGCTTGAGTATTCAATTCAATAAAACCTTAATGTCCATTTAAAAACAGAAAATGCCCCTTTTTTTGCAAATATAAATCGTGATTATTATATGTGCGGTGACATGACGCGAATACGAACAAAGTTTATGCATATTCGGCAGAAAAAACCCGAAATACACGGCGATCCACATAGTTTACTAAGGACACCTTCATATTGAGTCAAACAATCTTGTTTTGGCGCTAAAAAAGACAAACATACTAGCGACTTTTTCACACTATGCTATTATTTGTTTTGAACAATTTGCCCCTATACTGTTATTCGGCACTATACTATTATTAAATCTGACCAATTTGCCACCCTATAATGGCTATACTATTATTTGGCCTATGCGATTATTTGGCACTTGAGAGTAATTTCTTTTGCATAGAACTGATAAAGTAATTGCTAGTGAATTGGCATATCGATCTCTTGCACAAAATGTTTTTTCAGATATTTGTGAAAATGGCATATTCTATTAAGTACATTTAATTTGACACCAATCAGTATTCTACCGTTCGACAATGACTGTGTTTCACTTTCAGTAGGCATGTCATAGGTTTTTTCTTTCTTTTTGTACCCCACATGCGTAGTATCATTGTAAAGGCAGCTCTTTCGTAAGTTCAGAAATGCACACATTTTGACTTTAGCTTAATTCTATGGGAAGGTATTAATATTTAAAGGTTGCCACCGTCAAGAATAGTGTTTGCCGATTTCAAGCCAATTTCCAAAATGCATAACTTTAACATTTGTTTTTAAATATCCTGCAAGTGAAGTATCATTGTAAACACCACTCTTTAAGAAGTTCAGAAATGCAAACATTTTGACTCTAGCTTAATTATATTTAAAGGTCGCCACCATCAAGAAGTGTCTGCCAATTTCTAAAATGCATAACTTTAAAAAAAAATTTTATTCAATATCCTGCAAGTGAAGTATCATTGTAAAGGCCACTCTTCAAAAGTTCAGAAATGCAAACATTTTGACTCTAGCAATAACGTGGGGATAATTTAATATTTAAAGGGTACGCAAAAAATTTTTCCTCCCAAACTGCATTGTCCATACTCAAAAAATAATTTACTGCTATTCAAATCATTTTTAAATTCCCTCGGTCATCCCATAAAAGAGCTTATTTTATCATGTTTTGTGCACACAAAATGAACCAGTTTGTAGCGACATCTAGCGACTGTGGATGGTATTCGTGACGTCACGACGGGAAGGCCAATCTCGCAACACAATGTCGGATTCATCTGATTCTTCATGTGATGACACAATTTTGTATATAAAAGATGTGGATAGTGATATTGGGGAGTGTTATGCAGACCCCGAGCCCCTGACTGGCCCACAACCCTACATGCATGAGCCAGAGACTGTGCACGGGTTCTGCGGAGGAATCAGTCCCATATCTGTCGACGATGTTTGTCACTTGTAAACTTGTGTCGGTTTACTGTTTCACTTGGCGTATTGCTGCACCCAAACACTACACAATGATTTACCACGTCTGCACTTGCTAAATATATGTAATGGTTCCAAACTATCTGAATTTGATAACGAAAATATGATGCTGTGTTATCAATGGATGGATTAAAAGAATGTAAACAATGGCGCACAAAACGGCTGCACGAGCAGTAGGCCCAGCAGTTTCCGCCTGTTCTGACGTCAAGGGCTGCCTGACCTAGATTTTGCGGACTGCACTGTAGCGATGCCAGATGACTATCATTAATCTGGATGTGGTGACTAATTAAAGTGAATTTGGTATACTATAAGCTGCCTTGCTGGCCAGTTGAATGTCATTATTGTAATTTCACTGGTCTTTAAGACTGCCACCATAACAATTCCAAAATGCATAACTTTAACTGACAAGATAATTTATTTTGTATACATGTCCTTATTTTTTTTATATTTAAATGCCACTGGCATCTCAAGAGCATCATCCAGGTATATGTCTAAGAGCACTTTATTAACTACTGTGGGTTTTTTAAGGATTTTAACCTGTTCATTTTTAAATTGCTGCCGCTAAAATGTGCTAGCAGACACACGCATGCAGTCATTACAATATAGCAGAACAACGTTCATTTAATATGTTGTCATCTAATTCTTACCAAATGTGTTTTTTCATGATCTACTATTGGTCAAATATCACCAAATGTAGTCAATATCAAATATTATGTTATTATACAGCTAGAATAAAAATTTTAAAATATTGGAATACTTTTCAGAATTTCATCTATCTCACATGCAATTTTTTTGGTAAGTCCATGCACTTTTACAGGCTTAAAATGTGATGTGCCCCATTAGCATAAACGTGGTAGCGGGTTTACAGAAATTTATTTCTTTCTCTTTCAAAACGACCATGTGCAAAAACTAATCAAGCAATTCTTTAAAAAATAAAACAGTGGATGAAAGACTAGTTTATTAACTTTTAAATAATATATACATGTTGGCAATTTCTATCGTTTTTAATAGTAAAAAATTACATTAAACATGACCTACTTAACATTAATGGGGTCATGTGTTAGGACTTCCTGGCGTGTTACACACGAATGTAGGGCACAGTAATTTTAGATGTGTAATTTTCAAAAAATCATATCATCTGACATAACTGCATTTGAGCCAGGCACATTGGCAAGTTTGCTGGTAGAACATGTTGGCAATGTAACTGTGGATTTTTAGATGATTTCAATAGGCGGAAGGATTTTTTTTTATTTTTTCGACACAAGACATGTGTGCGTAGTAATTCATGCAGAAATCGGTAAAAATTTACGGGTATGGCACGTTCAGGCATTTTAAATGAGTTAGAAGTAAGAGACTCTGACTAAACTCGATCAGCATGTCAATCAATGAGCAGGTAAGAAGTTTCAGAATTTTGTATGGTCCCGTTTTCTTATAATCATGCAAAACGTTAATATGGTCGCCAATGGGAAACGTAACAGCAGGCTGAACCCTAGTGCACATATGAAATGACAACACTCAACACGCGGATTCGTTTGACGTGCCTCCAAGTCTAATTTCAGTCTCCGTTTACCTTGAGTCCAGCGCCTGAACACATCATGCTTTATGTCTGGACCCCACAACAATCGCGTCGCGTCCGTCATAAGCTTCGGCGCAATTACTTCACCGCCGCCGACCGATGCAGATGCCATGCTTTGTGCGTTTTATAAGATTTTTTACAATTTCCTACAATGTTCGTAACATTTCAGATGAACGCCGCCATTTTGGTTCCACGTGACCACGCGAGCCTCACCTCAAAGGGAGCCGTTAGTTTTTAAGAATTATACGTGCTTACACAGCATTAGTTGGGCTGCTCAGTCAAACCAGAAGGCAATCAGAGACGTTTTCGGTCAACTCTGAGATTTTTTAATGTGATGTTGTATAACGTGTTGAATTTATGGTGGTGTTGTTGAATTGTATTCCTGTGAGTAACTGCTATTTGTTGGATTGTTTTAACTCGCTGATTGTCTGAACTTTTCCCTTCCAATTAATTGCAAATGAAAATAAACAAAGTACATATTCTATAAGTCTAAGGTTATATATTCTGGTTTCCCAGATAGTTATTTTACGATGTCAAGATTGTAGAAAGATTGCGTTGAAAAAAATTATGCAATGCCAATGGACTTGTATATATATGTATGTATATATGCATGCACGCACCGATTCTGAATCCAGTGACATTTCGGTGATGACAGAAATGGAGCCAAGCTGCACATAATCTTGTTTGACTTCTACATCATATATGCGTCGCAAATCCTGAGTTTATATAGTCACTGACAAGCTACACTTCTTTGTCCGCCTTGCATTGGCTGTGCCAGTGGACACATTTTGATATCATTATAACATTTTCAAAAACATTTTCATGATATTTTATGGAAATATTTTTATGATGTTAGCTATGTTTTAATAAAACATTTTTTAATAACGTTTTTACAATGTTTCCAAGAGTCAACATTTTAACATCAATATAACATTTTCAAATTTTTTTTTATAACATTTGAAGAAACATTTTTCTGATGTTTTTAAAACATTATTGTGTTTGCTGGGGGGGTCACTACACTCTACAAGCGTAACAAACATTGGCCATCATGTCTGGGCATGGCAAACAAAAACGCGGTAAAGCCCCATCAGTGACCGAAGCTGTGTGTGCCAGTGGATGAAGCGTTTGTTCGCACTACTTTGACTTTGTTTTGAGCGACAAAATGGACAACCTAATCGTGCAGAGGTAGTATCTGTAGAAATTACTCTTAAAAATGGCAAAAAAAGTATTAATATGTTGTACATATCACGCACCAAACACAGAACTGGATCAACTGAGCGAATTCATAAGTAACGTTTGTAGAAACATTCGTAATAAGACGGTTTATATGTGTGGCGATTTTAATGTTGATTTCCTACAGTATGATAAACATAATGCTACAAATAACTTCATTGACCAATTGTACAGTCTTGGATTACACCCTTTGATTACAAGACCTACTAGAATCACAAGTCACTCAAAAACTCTGATAGATAATATATTCACAACCAGTCAATCGAATACACAGACTGGGTTGATAATAAGTGATATAAGCGATCATTTGCCCATCTTCCAAATAACGGAATACATCCATAATAAGTGCAGCAACGTAACCTACAACAACAGGAGAATAGTGAATCAACAGAACATAAATGTGATGATGAATGAGCTGAAGGAAACTAACTGGAAAAAAATACTGAATACACTGTAATGAAGATGTTAATGTGATGTATAATACATTTACTGAACAGTTGACAAAGATATACAGCATAACAACAGAAAATCATTAACAAACGGCCAGACAAGCCATGGATGACCAATTCATTAAAACAAGCTTGCAAGAAAAAAATCTACTGCATGGGCAGTTCTTAAAGACGAGATCAATTACTAGTGAAGAAGAATACAGAAAATATAAGAACAAACTGACAGGCATACTAAGGTATTGTGAAAAACAACACTAAACAGAACTTAAAAAAGGGAAACATAAAAGAAACATGGAAAATATTAAATAGCATAATAAAAAAACCTAAGGGAACAACATACCCTGCTGAGTTTAGTAACAATGGAGCCACAATTACTGGCAACAAAAAATATTGCAAATAGTTTCAATAATTTTTTGTAAATGTAGGACCATCTTTGACAAATAATATTCCTAGAAGCAGTGATGTCTTCACAAGATACTTATCCGATAAGGTTGAGGATACATTGTTTCTAAAGCCTGTAACAGAATATGAAATTATAAAGCTGGTGAATAACGCAAAAATTGTAAAGATCATGATGATATAGATATGTGCCTTTTTAAGAAAATAATACCTCACCTAGTAACACCCCTAGAACATATTTTTAACACCTCGTTACAGAAGGGGGTTTTCCCGGAAGGTATGAAAATGGCTCGGGTTATACCGTTATTTAAAAATGGTGATATGAATGATTTTACTAATTACAGGCCTATATTTTTACTATCAGTTTTTAAAAAATCTAGAAAAGAATTGTGGGTGTCTTCATTGATCTGAAAAAAGCTTTTGATATGGTTGACCACAACATTCTCGTAAAAAACTTGAGCATTATGGAATAAGAGGGATAGCAAATATGTGGATCTGCAGCTATCTTGAGAATAGAAGTCAATGTTTGTATTAATTATGCTAATTCTGACTGCATGAATGTCACTTGTGGGGTTCCACAAGGATCTATGCTGGGTCCGGCTTTGTTTATCATATATATTAACGATATTTGTAATGTGTCATCGATAATGAAATCGATTGTATTTGCGGACGATACTAATTTCTTTTACTCAGGAAAGGATTTGACAGAAGTATGTAAATACAGTATCAAAAGAATTGGATAAATTATGCAGATGGTTTCAAGCTGTCTTTAAATATTGCCAAAACCAATTTTATAGCATTCGGTAACAAAAAGTGTGAAAACAATCACTTGGTTAGTATAAATGGTATGTACATAGAGTGTACGTTACAACATTTCTTGGTGTACACATTGACTGCCACTTGAATTGGAGTGAACATATCAACCTCATAAAAAAATTATTTGGAAGAATGTATCTGTAATGTAATTCGATGTATAGGTTTAAACACTTATTGACTAGTTCTGCATTGTACTCTTTATACTGTACTCTCATAATGCGATACTTATATTATTGTTGTGAAATTTGGGGCAATACCTATAAGAGTCGAATACGACCTTTTTGATTGAAGCATCAGTCGCATTGAATTGGTGGATGTTGATGCGCCCAACAGCAGCTGGGTCTTCAGCACTTACAGTAACTCTAGGAATCGGTGTGCAGGTCTTGATGCCTGGCGAAACGGCTGCAATAATGCCCACCCGTGGAAGGTATTCATTCCATCGAGGGTTCGACTGTTATGGTCCACATTATCTGCTACAAACTGCATAAAATGACCCGATGCGAAGCCAGGAATGTTGACACTCAGAGTTTTTGTTGCCGTTCATACTTCTGAACCTCTGCATATGAGCAACAAAAACCTACACGAATGAGTGACGTATAAAACATGTTTTATTCAAAATGGTGGTGCAGCTGCACCCCTAGCCCTAGCTGAAGTGGTGGCACGAGAGTGCGTGGCCGACTTGCTTGGATTAGAGCTTGTCCCAAAGATGATAATTTCAATTCGATATCTTTTCCTGATGGCAGCACTCTTAGCAGGTACATACTTGATGTTTTCTTGTACATCTGACCTCTCAGCAGGAGTTGAGTATTCTTCCTTTGCTTGCATATGTTTAATGTCATTTTTAATAAGTTTTGCAGCGGTCTCCACAGTTCGCAGCTGGTTGGCTTGTGAATCTTCGTCTTTACCACAGGAATAGAAGTCGTGGACTATTGATGCAGCGGTTGTACGCAAAGTTACAACATTTTGCTTACCATTAATTTCTGTGATGAATATGTCATTTTCAAAATGCTCCAGAAGGCGTTTCTTCATGTATAGAGCGTTGTAAGCTTGTAAACCTGTGTCTGCAAGGTATTAATCCATTTTGGACACAAGGTCCATGATGGTGATTTGTTCCTCTTTATCGTGTTCTTCTATATAGTCCACAATTGCACGGAATGCCGTGGTTCGTATTTCTACCTGGGGACGCCCACATGACTTCTTTGAAGGTGGCTCATTTGCAGACAATACACGTAGAATATTTTTCCCAGTCCGAAAATTTACACTGCAGATGGCATGGCATACTGAATCAACAGCATGTAGATCAATCGTATTAGACAGCCTTGATTCCACCTCCTGTGCCCATTAGTCGTGTCACCGTTTACACAGCTCGTGGATCCTCGTTTTGAAGTCTCTCCGGCGCGCACAGGGATAACATCGTTTCTTTTTCCCCTCATATTTTGCTGACTGTCCACAAAATATGTTCTTTGTAATCAAACGTATATATATATATATATATATATATATATATATATATATATATATATATATATATATATAGCTAATATTTATAACTAATATTGCACCGGTTAAATTTCAGGCCTACATCCGGTCCTGTATTATACATTCATTTAAATTCCTTCCTTAATACACTTATCCCATCGTGAATCAGGTTCATTATTGTTAAAAATTAGTATGCGAATAGTTTAAAGGTACTTAATCAATTTGGTGTTTTTACTAGTCTTATTTAAAATTCATTTTACAAAAAACAAACCTACCTATAGTATCCACTGCAACATGCTAGCTTGTTTATGCAACTTTTGTAGTAGTTTTTTGTGAAATCATCAGACAAACTATTAATTTAGTTAACTGAAGTGAAAATAGAATTGCTGAAAAATCACGATTTTTTCCTTGGTGAAATTTTGTCACTTTGTCATGTAATCGGCAAGAGGATGGAAGTCATGCCCATGATCAGCATTGATGCACACATTGTTTACCATTTTGGACATCCACTATTTTGATCNGCAAAAAACAAACCTACCTATAGTATCCACTGCAACATGCTAGCTTGCTTGTGCAACTTTTGTAGTAGTTTTTGTGAAATCATCAGACAAACTATTAATTTAGTTAACTGAAGTGAAAATAGAATTGCTGAAAAATCACGATTTTTTCCTTGGTGAAATTTTGTCACTTTGTCATGTAATCGGCAAGAGGATGGAAGTCATGCCCATGATCAGCATTGATGCACACATTGTTTACCATTTTGGACATCCACTATTTTGATCCTTACCAGATATAATGACTAAAGTAAATTCTTTCGATTTGAGCAAAAATATGTATTTTTTTTATTAAATCGACTGCGGATGTTACATAAACTATTCACACACTACATATGTGGACACCACTGAACCGGACTTGCGATAGACTAAATCAGTTGAGAAAGCAGTTTTAAGTGACATACGCAGCTGGATTAATATTAATATTAAAAATTTGCTATTTCGTCAAGTTCCTTCCTGTTTATGTGCATTTTTTTTTGGGGGGGTCCATAGCTTTCTTTAGATTCATGACCCAAAAAGGTTAAGAAACACTGTCTTAGAGGATCCAAGATAGGTTTGGTTTTCGGGAAATGGTCTTAAAGGGAATCAAAAGTCTTGGCTTTGGGCATTTAAAAAATAAAGTTACTAAAACATAACCATTTGCAAATACAATTAGGAATATCATGCCAGTGGTTTATTTGGAGAACCTAGTCGAACACACAGCATCAATTTCAGGGGTCATGCCATACTGTTAGACAACCTTACGTCACGCATGTCCTAGTCTGTCAATATTCACTCGCCAACTGATTATATTTGTATACTTTGCGTTAGTTATGTGTATACCGGCAGAACTTAATGTCACAAGGTAGTCTAGGTAACCCAATTTCACAGAACTGCGCATGCGCTTATCCATCGCACTTGTTAACATGTCAGCCCTCGGTTAACAGAAGAAATTACCGGTATCTCACACTTTTACAACACATTCTGAGTAAACCACTGGCATTATATTCTTGCTTGTTACTCATGGTGGTAAGTTTTCAACATCTCTTAGGTGCATAGCCCCAAAACAAGACAAGCGAAAACCCTGACTAGAGAAAGGACCTTTAATCAAATGTAACGGTTGCTTATTCTGCTTTAAAAATTATAATATGATACTATTTGTGGAATAATAATAATTTATTACTGCCATGTGCATGTGTGAAACAAATACATCCTAAGATTTGTTTGCAAGTTCATTCAACATATAAATGTAGACCATACATCCATGTGTGCCTATTCGTATTTGATGTCAATGGGTTGTGTGACAGTCACAATATCTTACACACCAAATAAAAGAACAGCATAATAGTTGGTCAATCCATTGTCAACAAAACTGCTAACGGCATATAAACGGGTGCACAATACGACATTCACAAATCATTATTAGCACATATTTAAGTTACCATAATGGTCCATATTAAGTTACTCTATTACCCCATTAAGTTGCGAAAGGGTCAATAATGGAGTGTGGGCAACATCCATATATGGTAGTACAAGGCATGTGAACCATTATTACTAGTGAAGCCTGAGATATATCCTGTTTACAGTGTAACTAATATGTGTTACATTGGCAAACATGATAGCATCTTCCAGTTTGTTTAAACTGCATCCGAGCAGTGCTGTATGTATATATATATATGTGTGTATATATATATATATATATAAAAGGGTCTCTCACTTACAGTGCATGTGTATGCATGTGTTGAAGGGTTATTTATCAGTGTGAGCGTGTCACAATTGTAAGGTTTCTCCGCGGTGTCGTTGCACGTGTGTCTGTTTAGCATACGACTCGTGGCAAACTGAGCCCCGCAACTTTCACACATATACAGTGTTTCCCAACATGCGTAATATGTTCCTTGTGACCTTTTTTTTGTTTTAAACAGCGCCACACACGTGTCACATTTGAATGGTTTATCCCCAGGGTGAGTGCGCAAGTGGCTTGACAATGTCAATGCGCACGTCGATGCACAGTTTATCCCACATATGCGACATTTGCGCGGTTTCAGATCACGCTGGTGGTTTCTTAAAGTACAATAATAATCAAATTGTTTCCCACAGAAATCACATATGTGGGGTCCTCAGGTGTATGAATACGTTTATGGTCCTTCAAAACATCACTTCTAGAAAAGCGTGACCCACATACATCACATTTGTACAGTTTCTCCCCTGCATGAACGAGCATATGATACTTTAAATGACCCATCTGTTGACACCGTAACCCACATACAATACACCTGTACGGTTTTTCCCCGGTGTGAATATGTTTATGCAAACCCAAATGTCCATTGGTAGTAAACCGTACGCCACAGGTTTCACATTTGAAGCGTTTCTCACCTGTGTGAATGCGTATGTGTCTCCCAAGGCAACCACTGCTAACAAACTGTGCGGAACAAATGTCACATATGTAGGGGTTTTCCCCCGTGTGCCTGCGCAGATGGATCTTATAAGAACCAGCATGTGCTGACGGTAACCCACATGTTTCACATTTGAAGAGTTTCTCACCGGTATGAGTGTGAAGATGTCCAGTTAAACACCCCTTTCTAGCGAACCGGGCTCCACAGGTTATACACATGTGGGGTTTCTCACCGGTGTGCATGAGCAAGTGCCTTTTCAATATATCCTTCGATACTAACATTGTCCCACATACGTCACATTCGACTGATTTTTTTCTTTTTGTGACGGACTGCTTGACTGTCTAAATGATCACTCATTCTAAACCATCTCTTACTTGACTGTCTAAATGATCACTCATTCTAAACCGTCTCTTACTTGACACAATGCACTGTGTTGCTAATGTTGAAAAGTGTCATCCAGTTAGGGCCACTGCTGATCCTTGTACACAAATGTGACATCAGAAAGACAGCGCTGATGTCATCATCATGTCGTTGTTGCACAATGAGGTAATAAGCCACAGTTCCTGCCTTATCTGAAATGCCGTGACAAACAATAAAGTTAGAATTATACCATAGATTGTGTTTCAACAATTAACTTTATTTCATTCATTAATTTATCTGGTATGGTTCCAAAAATATAGCAAACAATGTCGTAGTTAGTAGTTACCATTTTTAGTTCGCATACCATTCAAATATTAATACAAATATGTGAATAATAAACTAAATGAAAAGTATAATGGCTGGTATGAATGACAAATGGTTTTGCAAACTGGCATTAAGTAATGAATATGCATATTAAATGCAGGGATTTATAATGATGTATTAACATTTAACAAGTTTAACTCATAATTTAATTAGTAATCAGGATTGTATGGACTAATGAGATATCTTGATTCACTCAGACTTGGAGTCATTTACATTACTATACACCCAACGTAAAAAACCCATAAATTATAGAGCAGCTTCATTTATGATACATAATGGCAAACTAATATGATATACGTTTGTTTATTTTATTGATTATTTGTGAATAATTTAAGTTAAAAAGTAACATTATGTAAATAAAAAAGTAACTGAAAATATCAATTACATGTTCACCAAATCTAAAACATCAATTCCAATTCCTGAATTCACATTTTAATTAAATTCTTGGTCAGGCACGGGTTAATTTAAATTGTTAATTTGTTAATTGAATTAACTCAATTAATTTAATTTAATTAATTTTTCCAGAAAGGCTAATTTAATTTAACTGTGTTAATGAACTTTACCAAAAGGGGTTAATTTAATTGACAAAATCCCAATTTTCTCAATTAAGTGCTCATTTCATAGTTGATATTACAGCCATGCTGTACATATGGTTTCAGAATGCCTGCACTCACTACTCCAGCCACTAGTCTGATAGAGATTATGTTCAGGCCTGTGTGAATGGAAGGGAGACCAACACAGAGCACACATGCACTGTACCAACTGGGGGGGGGTTGGTTATTCAGGCATCTGTGAAATGGAGGGAAGGCCTAGACAATATAATTTCCTCTGGTAACTTGATGGCTAATTTTGGCTTCTGCAAATCTCTGTTTAAAGTAAACATTTGGGGCAAGCAACATGCAGCCAAGTGGGGCCATTAGACTTATGCATCTATACATTGGGTCAATTTGGGTGGGTGTACATATAACCGTTAATGGGGAGATGTAGAGAAAGGTAACAGAGCTTCAGTTTGGGATCTTTTACAGTGTCAACTTAAATAAAAAAACATGCATTTAGTGATTATATTTAAATGCTAGTATATAATGGGTAAATCTAAACATTTAGAATAAAACACTGCATAAATAGCAACTTGGTGCATAGAAATTATGTATGTAGTTGCCTGGTTTTGTTAATTTGGCGTTTGAATATAGGAGGAAACACCACACCTGCAAATCTTCAGCCACATCTTTTTTATTATTCGTTTCAGAAAAATAATTAATCTTTTAACAAGTATCTACAACTTTTTTAATGTAATCAAATGCTCCATGAAGAAATGTCTTGGCATGTATGTGAGTATGAGTATGAGCAAATCTCTTTCCAACAAGTTTTTTTGCATTTCTGTCTTGTGATTTTAGAACTGTTCGAAACGTGAATATATTTCTACCAACACATGATTTAATTGTTAACTGAATTAAAATGAATTGTTAATTTAATGGACGAATTTGGTAGGTTAACTTAATTGACATGAAAAATGTGAGGTTAATTAAATTAATTAACTTTTCAAGTTAATTGCCCATGCCTGTTCTGGGTCATATGTAGCAGTAGAATTCAATTTCAATGTATTGTAACTCTACCATAATTACAAATACAATACAAAACAATTCACATAAACATGTACAATCTATCCAATTTTACATATGGGTGTAGTATTAGTAGTAGTAAGCTTCTTTACAACATTGGGACATTATTTTCTTAGAGTGGTTTCTCCAATAGGGCCTTGGAGATATTGTAGTACTTACCGTGTTAATTTCCCTAAACCTGTTGGTCTACGGAGACTCATCAGTGCTCCAATGTGTCGTCAACAGTGTCACGTCTTGTCTGCTAAAGGCAAAAACACACAACTTTAAGATGGCCGACATAGTGGACACTGCTCTGTATTATTTCTCAAAATGGACATTTTCACTCATCTCATACATGTAGGCTTTTTATAGAGGACATTTAAATATTTGGGTAGAGAGCTATCCACTCAATGTGTGAAAGCTAAATGGGACTTTGACTGATTAACTTACATTAAACATTTTGAAGCTTTAAAAAAATGTCCCAACCACAACACCATATTTTAAACTTTCTAATATCTTAAAAATAGTTAATTTTTTGTATAGTATGAAGCAGCAATGCACCAAAAAAAGCACACAACAAATCTGCTATTTGATAACTTCAGGTTAAAGGGTATTTAAACTTATGACATAAGTATCTTTATATTGAAGATGATGATTTACCTTCTTTGTTTTTGTTTGTATGCTGCATAATTATACAAATTGTTTGCTGTTTTTTTTTTCACTGATACTTTTGTGACGAACAGGGTGCCAATCTTGCATAGTATTTTATTAATATCATAATTAATTTACCAACAGGAAGAGCGGCCAGGATACCTCTCTTTTCTAATGCTTCTTTTCTTACTATATATATATATATATATATTTTACTATTATTGTTACACAAACAGCTGTGATGACGTTACACAAAATGTAGAATGCTAAATGTGGATTACTATGGTAAAAGTAGGCAGCTACATGAAGCAACTGATGACGATATTCAACCAATACGTCATTCCCCATATTATGATCTTGACAACTTTAAATTACTGGCAGAAAGAAATAACGAACGTTTTAGTACATTAAGCTCCAATAAAGAATGTATCAATTCACAATTCTGCAAAATAGAAGCCTTCTTAGAAGAACTCTTAATCAGATAAAATTTTAATTTAACTTGATATGCGTACAGGAAAGTTGGCTTTCAGATAATGATGATTTATCACTTCTGCAGATCGAGTGATACCATTGCATTACACAAGGCAAAACATGTAACAACAAACGTGGGTTAGTCATTTATTTAATCAACACATTTAACTACAAAGTAATTTTGTCTCTAAATTAGTTTCAACACTGGGAAGGACAATTTATAAAAAATAACTAACTGGTGGTGGGCAGTAATATTTACCAACCTCCAAGAGACGGTGATTGATGAACTAGTGTAATGTGTTATCTCAGAAACAAGGAGTAAAAAAAGAGATTGGATACACACATATGAGCCAGATCAGATGTTAAAGTAGAGAGGACACAGAAGCCCAGCGTGGGCACCCGGATGTCAGACGAAGGACATGTGTGAGTCAATCACGTGTAAGGTGTAACTTTGAGCAGAGGTAGAAACGTGGAAAATTTACTGAAAACATAGCCGAGATGTGCAGCAAACACTGAAGCAGCAAAACGATGTCGAAACGCCAATAGCGAGACGACATCCCTGTTGTATATACAGTAGATATGTATATGACGGTGAATAATTTCCTGGCCGATTAATACAGAATCAGAGTTATTCGCTTGTAATAATTACATAGACCCAGGGTTCTATTTGTTTTCTTTTAAATTACCGAGTAGCTATCACATATTAAATGTTTATTTTTCTTTCACTTGTCCTTGTTGTCCTGTTCATTTGTGCAATTGCCACTGACAAGCGTTGAATTATAGAAATGGGGCTTTCCAACTAGACCTGAACCAACCTAGTGAACGGAAACCCGCCAATCCGTTGGGCGGGTCCCATGATAGTTGCTCACCATACGTTTCCATTGGTGCTTGTCATACATATCTTTTTAATTACAAATATAACTGTCAGTAATAAGTAGGCAGGATTTGTGATTCCAATAAAGTGGCGTTTAATGTAAGTTGAAGAACCAAGCAGACTGTGTGTCGCCCAAAGCATGTGAATGATAACATGTGACACCAGCAGGAGTAACAACAAACGAGGACGCATACACAGCCCACTTTCTAGGACGGACATAACAGTTTAGAATGTACCATCTATGGAAGGCATAAGGCAGTTTCGGCCGGACCTTGCTCTTTACATTTGTACCCATTTTGATAACCGTCAAGTTCACAAATTCGATCGCATTTCCATGGGTCGGCGGCAGTACAATAACGTCGCAACATTAGGCATGATATAACATGGAAGCAATAGTAACCGTGATCGTGCCCGTCTAGTTTGTATATACACCCTCAGAACGACAAGTAATCCATTTGTTGAACGTGAACTTCAGATTCCAAAATGTCGCGGCTGTGTCCTTCACCTTTGTGCCCATTTTTATAACCCGGAGTTTGACATATTCGCATTTCCAGTCGCCATGGCAACGACAGAAAGTCCACAATGTCAAACACAGAGGACCATCGAAGCATCTAGTATAAAACGTGAACGTGTCGGTTCAGTCCTATAAAAACAAGCAGAAATTGTTACTCCTCACGTTGTACCAGACTGCGGATTTGCCTTAACACAAACGCATCAACTCGTGCCCACCCTCGGGGGAAGGGGAAGGAGGTGGTCGAACGAACCCCCGCTTTTTGAGAGAATTTGTTTAACTATAAAACAACTGAGAATTCGTCCCGGCTGATTGTGTATACTCGAACCCCCCTTTTCAAAAACCAAGAGGACAGGCCTGCAACGATAAGTATATATACCTTAACTACACATAAATCAACAGAAATGGAATGTCGCTCTTCTGTTTGAACACAATATTGAACATCGGTCGATAAATCAGCTTATCCAAACAGTTGATGACCTAGCCAAGAGCCTCCACGATGCTGGACAGATCGACGCTGTGCTGCTGGATTTCTCTAAAGCATTTGATAAAGTGTCTCATCCCCATCTGGCAGCCAGGTTACATCATTACGGCGTGAGAGGAAATACCCTGGACTGGATCCAAAGCTTCCTGAGTAACCATACCCAAGAAGTAGTCCTCGAAGGTAAAAGGTCATTTACAGCTGCTGTCACTCTCAGGCGTTCCACAGGGCACAGTCCTTGGCCCCATCCTCTTCCTGTGTTACATCAATGACCTCCCGGACCAAGTATCCTCTACTGCACGTCTATTTGCTGATGACTGCCTCCTGTACCGGAACATCAACGCAACAGCTGACGCAGATACATTACAAGATGACATCGACAGGTTGCAGAAATGGGAGGCAGACTGGTTNTCGCCAGGGGGCGCTCTAGACGGTTAGGGTTAGCTCCAGTCGCTAGGGGGCGCTTATGGTACCCAGAAGGCTGCGCGCGCAACCGGAAGCGATTCATGAACGTGGGCTCCTGATTTGATGATTAGGAACTCATTCTCTACTACTGATGTAGTTGGTCAGGAAATACACTGGACTGGATCCAAAGCTTCCTGAGTAACCGTACCCAAGAAGTAGTCCTCGAAGGTAAAAGATCATTTACAGCTGCTGTTCCACAGGGCACAGTCCTCGGCCCCATCCTCTTCCTGTGTTACATCAATGACCTCCCGGACCAAGTATCCTCTACCGCACGTCTATTTGCTGATGACTGCCTCCTGTACCGGAACATCAACGCAACAGCTGACGCAGATACATTACAAGATGACATCGACAGGTTGCAGAAATGGGAGGAAGACTGGTTGATGGAGTTTAACCCAGACAAGTGCGAGATTATCAGAATCACCAACAGAAGGAAGAAGAAAGTAGTCAGCTGCTACTCGATCCATGGGAAAGCTCTGAAGGAGGTCACTGGCGCCAAGTACCTTGGAGTAACCATCGACAGGAAGTTAACATGGAATGACCACATCGACAACATAACAAAGAAGGCCAACAACACCAGGGCTTTCTTACAGCGCAACATCAGCAGCTGCCCCCAAGCCATCAAATCGCGGTGTTACCAGACCTTTGTAAGGCCTATTGTGGAGTATGCGTCGACTGTATGGGACCCATCCACCAAAAAGTACACCAAGGCAGTTGAGAATGTCCAGAGACAAGCAGCCCACTTCGTAATGAACGACTATCGGCGACGCAGCAGCGTAGGGAACATGCTTGAGAGTTTGGAATGGAAGTCACTAGAGAGAAGACGAGCCTATGCCAAGTTGATGATGCTGTACTGCATCAACCACAAACTGGTTGACGTGACAACAAAGTCACTAGCCGCCGCACCAACACGCACCAGAGGCAGCACTTATCGCTTTTACCAGACTTTCACCCGCGTCGACGCCTACAAATCCTCATTCTTTCCCAGCGCCATCAGACTATGGAACAATAGCACACACGAATTAGTTAGCCAACTGTCAGTAGAAAGGTTTAGACAATGCCTTCTCACCATGCCAACATAGAACAATTATACAGTCCTTATTATTAGATATCATATAGCTCATGCACTAAATTATTGACTAACTACGCAGACGCGACATATACTGACTAAAACGGACCCGAACCGGCATTACATTACCCGCTCCCACGCAATAGTGATCACAGCTCGAAAATACTCTAGCCACATTTATATGTGGCTAACATAGAGTCCTGAGCTTAAATGGAAGAAGAAGAAGAACAAAGTTCATGGAATGATGGAGAAAAATAAAACTTCAACTTCAACATTATACAAAAATCATCCACTGCACTGCAGGCAATCCAGTGAAAGAAATGTAGCCATGTGTTTATGGAAAATTTTGGTGGTTACTTTCCAAATAATTTTTTTTTGTCAATGACAACATTCATGAAAACATAAAAATCTAAATTTTCAAGATGGCTACCAGTTGTGTTTTGTGAAATGTGACTGAAACCTTTTTGTTTCAATTCCAAATGATATTAAACCAACATTCAAAAGATAGCAAACTCTTTCATAAATATGTGCTTATACCTTTGCAGTATGATCACACTAACAAAATACAGCTAAAATAAACAAAGAAACACTCAAACTGTCAACAGATGGTGCCATGATCAACATGGCCAGATAATCCGGTAAATATGACGCTGTTGAGTGGTGATCTTCCAACCTCCGGTCTCATTGACACATCGCTTGTCATTCCATTGCAGTGATCATACCTAGTAGTTTGTACAACTGACACTGTTGACATTGAAATGCGACTAAAAATTTATGGGAAAACAACTACAGAAGATCTCAATGAAACCTGGCAAAAAGACACATTGGTATCAGCACCATTTCAATAAACTCAACTCGAATAACTTTCCAAAAACTGTCGGTAACTGTAAACCGTCTTTGCTTCTATCAACATGTTAGCTTCACTACTAATTTTTTAACGTACACATTACCTGAATTGTTTCTAAGTGATGTGAAACTGTAAACTCGTGGCATTTTCTCCCTAAATACTGTGTCAACAGAACTGTCAACTTACCGCTGGAGTCACGAGGCACCATGATAGTCTTGTAGTGCAGGGGCAGCTTCACCTGAGAACCCTCTCCAAAGCTCAGTACAGGCATGGCCGTCTCCTGTACCAGTTGTTGGAACTGTCTGTGCAGGGCCAGCAGTGGCTTGGAACCTGCAACCACCATTGTTATCTACAACCAAACAGTGATTGAACTGTCTGTGCAGGGCCAGTAGTGGCTTGAAACCTGCAACCACCATTGTTATCTACAACCAAACAGTGATTGAACTGTCTGTGCAGGGCCAGCAGTGGCTTGGACCCTGCAACCGCCATTCTTATCTACAACCAAACAGTGATTGAACTGTCTGTGCAGGGCCAGCAGTGGCTTGGACCCTGCAACTGCCATTGTTATCTACAACCAAACAGTGATTGAACTGTCTGTGCAGGGCCAGCAGTGGCT
>SDWI01001919.1:25222-53570 GCA_009193005.1 Lamellibrachia luymesi
ATATATATATATATATATAGTTGAGATAATATTCTGCTTGTGAATATTCAACTAAACTGTAATTTACGTACAAGGTGGACAAAATGGAATATTTAAAAGTGCGCCGCAGTGGAATTAGATTAATCCGTTGGGAGACAGATGATTCAAGCAATCTTTTATGGGAACTATTTGGTAAGAGTGCAGCCAATAGCTATATATAACAGATTTGGATGTCACAAAGGACTGACACGACACAAGACTAGCACAATCATAGTAACGGCCGTTCTGGATTGTGTCCTTTAGAATAACGACCATTATCGGGTCCGGCTAGACGTAAAAGTGAATTCACGACAGTTCCTCTTTATATTTCTTTTGACGCATAGTGTGTAATCAACCTTTTGATAGCAGTTTGGATTCATATAAATATAATGGGATTTCCATGTTTTGGCATGGTGTCCTGAACGTCATGAACATTTCTGTTACATTAATTTAAAATTTGTGTCTTACATGTTGAGGCAATTTAAGAAAATTCGATTTTAAGAATGAAGGTTATGTGAGACCATTAAACTGTCAACACAAAGTCTCACGTGAATGTCAGCTAATATACGTATTGCGTGCAATGAAAGTTGGTGTCCGCCATTTTATCGTTAAGTACGTTGTCGTAACGACAGTTAAACGCCAGTCTTCTTCGTGCTTAAATCATCGAACATCGGACACAATTTAAGCAATCCTTCCGAAAAAAAATATGTAAATATTACGAAATATGTTATTTTCATAGACGATTTGTGTCATTTTGATATTGTAATCAGTTTCACTACCTTCAACACACTGCGACCATAGAACATAAGAATGATGTTAACCACAAAGCTCTTACACTGCTTATGCGAATATTGTATAAACGAGCACTATCTTCTTCAAGCTTATGACTCATTGTCAATGAGACTTTTCTATGTGATAAAACATGTGTGATGGCGAAATTGGCGTTGTAATAAGGAAACACCTACTCGGATTTACAAGAGGCAAGTCGTGCATCGACTACATTTTTTAGTTACGGCAGATTTTTTAACAAAGCACGGCCTGGAATAGTATGACCTACATTGCCATCAATGACTATGAAAAGGCCTTTGACAGCCTTCACAGAACATCTTTATGGAGAATATTACGTCACTATATGATCCAACAGAAGATTTTGATCAAGATACTCTACACACATGTCCACTAGCAAATCGCCTGTAACAGCCGCATGACAGACAGTTTTGAGCATAAAATCCACATTTTCTCACCATGTCTAAAATAGGGGCATCAAATTTACACTTACCTCAATAATGGAAGACTTGTACAATGCAGATGCTACCAGACTGTTGTCTAGTAGGCACAACGACATGACGGAAAAGATGGATAAACTCACTGCAACAGATCACACTAAAGCTCAACACAATATAAGAAAATGGTTTGTTTTCAATCTCAGTTGTTTAGAAATCCAAACAATTGAGATTAAAAACAAAATTCAGACTGTACAATAGTAACATTCTCAGTGTACTTATCCAAGGCTCCAGTGCTGGAAACTGACAGCCAAGTTAGCACACATGCCCGAACGAAACATGTAGACGAACAGATAAAAAAAGAAGAAAGAATGCGGCCTGACATGGGACACCATCACCAAACGGACTGCAGACCGACAGCAGTGGCGCTGTCCGGTTGAAGCCTTATGTGGCACGGAGAGGATTGAGTGAGTGAGTAACGGCAGTTTGTATTAATGACTACGAATGTTGATCTTCTTTTTCCCGCCTTTATTTTTAGTGTTCGTTTAAACGTATGTAGGTCCTTAGAAGCGCGCAAAGTAACATAGAACCAACTCCAGAGTGGGGGTTCCGAATTCTTAACAGCAAGCCTACCAATCACGCTTTGCCGCCTTTTTTCTCAGCGTCAAGTGCTGCGCCTGTCGCAGCCGGCTACTGCGGCGATGCAGATGTACGAGTTTCTCTTATTGAGCGTTTTAGAGTGCATAACGCAGGCCTTTAACAGAGATGCGAACTGCTGTTTCAAAAAAAAAAATGCACTTAGACAATCTAGTTGGCGGTTCGGAAACGAAACGCAATCAAACGTACCGATGTTGGAGCCCACGTCAGAAAATCAGCAATCATTCTGCCGGTATCAAAAAGCAGTTCACACCTCGTATCATTAAAAGTGTAATGTTTTTCAATGATTAGCAATACATGTCAATAAAGACCAACTGAGATGAGGAATTTGTGGGTGTGATACATTCGTATTAGAAATAGTTAAACAGTAATGATATGATTGACCTGTTAATTGCCTGACCATTAATCATGTTAATGGCCGCATTTTTAACATTAGAGTTACGATCGTTTTCATTCAGGTGTTTGGTAAAGATGGTTGTCCATACCTACGTGTTTGACAATATACTGTAAGGTGTTTACCAACATCGTGTTTGAACAGGTCAACGCTGGGAGAGCGACGTGGAGTTCACCAGATGGAGGAATCACGAACCAAATTGATTATAGTCTTGTACAGAGGACAATGAAAGGCCAATAAAAGAACTTCATGATATACAGATCGGCAGAACTTGGCGCAGATCACTTCCTGGTTCTAGCAAATATAGACGTCAAACCCTGTGTTTCGAGATCACCCAGGTAGTCAAGTAGTCAAGTAGTCAAGAGGTACAACGTGGTTAAACTTTATGATAGAGATACAAGGCAAGAGCTCCAAGTGAAGATTGTTGCATCATTTAAACATCTGTTAGAATTTTGGTGTATACCAGTGGAGGAACAATTCAAAGATAAAACAAATGAAAGCACAGAGAATGTGGTTGGTTTCAGGCTTATGAAGCGGGTAGTATATCGTCTTTCTGTTAAAGCTGCAGTGTGTGGCGACAGGAGAAAGACAAGGACGGAGTATTTGAAGAACATCTCGAATACAGATAAGCACGAAACGTAAAAAGGTAAGAACAAATTAGTGAAGAAGGCGATAATAAATCACCAGAAGATACAACTTGATTGAAGAGACACTAGTTATGGGGGGAATTTCAAGAAAAACAACTCGCATAATTTGTTTCGAAATGTGAGAGAACGTAACCGCAAAATCCATGTTAACACCTCATGGCTGCAACGGATCATGATGGAAACTCGAAAACAGCTCCACGTGAAGGGTTGAAATGTTGGAAAACATACTTTGAGAAACATCTTAATACGAACTGTTCAAGATCAGAGGAAGCACTTGACGACATGGCGCCTGGAGCTGATGGCATAAAAGATAACGCTTTGAAATCAGGCGGAGAGAAAATGGCTGAGATGCTTCTAAAATATATAATGCAGCAGGGCATCGTAAACAGTAACCAACATATTAGTTCAGAAGTATGATTGATCCAAACTACCGAGTAATTCCCATGATATCCATCCAGGTAAGGTCTTATGCAAGATGCTACTCATTATGATAGATACTATCATTGATGCGCATTCCACTTAAGAAACAATTTGGATTAAGGGATGAACAGAGGGACAGTAGATACTAACTTCACAGTGCGACAAATCATGGAAAAAGGCAAACGAGTACCAGGTCTTGCTGCATTTACATTTTGTGGGCTTCAATGTTGTATTTGATAGTATGAAAGGGACACCGTGGAAGGGTCGACACGGCCTATGCATTTAAATAAGCTAAGTCATGTTTATATTTGTCACCGATGTTGTTTACATGTTCAACGACGTCATTTACATTATAGCCCAGGTTGCACAGATTGACACAAAATTGATACAAGTGTTTTCACATTTTTACTCAAGTTGTTGACATTTTGACGTCCAGTTAGCAACTAAGAGTGTTTAGAACGGGCACTCCTCTGCCGTACGCTTTAGGTGCACACCACATGTATTCATTGTTTAAAACGAGTCCTACTTGAAGGATGAAAGCAATAAATAAACCACTATATGAAATACGAAGGCGTATCTGCGTACACGGCGAAGCGGTGTCAAGGTCAAAGAAGCCAAGCCCACAAACTCATAAACAGTGTCAAATATCATAGGTCCCCGATGCAAATAGCAGTGTGACTTCCTGCCCTTGCACAGTTGCGTTTATCATTGAAGCACGCATCGTTTCTCTTCGTCTCCGCATAACCAAATAAACGTCAACAAATAGCAACAAGTAAGCAACAGCAACTGTAGCAAACGAACAACGGTGGACACGTCGAATGCGTGTCGAATAAAAACAAAGATGACAAGAATCAACAACATGGCGACCTTCGTCAATAAGAACATGCATGTGTCTTAGCTCACAGCGGACTAGAATTGCTAGAATTAGTTAGTTAAATACACACTTCACTGATCATATATGAGTAGCCTTAGCACCTTCTGCTGGAGGAGCAGTACGACGTAACGTACATATATTGAATAGTCTTAGCACCTTCTGCTGGAGGAGCAGTACGACGTAACGTACATATATTGAATAGTCTTAACACCTTCTGCTAGAGGAGCAGTACGACGTAACGTACACGTTTTGAAAAGTCTTAGCACCTTCTGCTGGAGGAGCAGAACGACGTAACGTACACATATTGAATAGTCTTAGCACCTTATGCTGGAGGAGCAGTACGACGTAATGTACATATAGTGAATAGTCTTAACACCTTCTGCTGAATGAGCAGTACGACGTAACGTACACATATTGAATAGTCTTAGCACCTTCTGCTGGAGGAACAGTACGACGTAACGTACATATATTGAATAGCCTTAGCACTTTCTGCTGGAGGAGCAGTACGACGTAACGTACACATATTGAATAGTCTTAGCACCTTCTGCTGGAGGAACAGTACGACGTAACGTACACATATTGAATAGTCCATAAAAGTTGCCAAACTATATGATATTTTTTCCGCGTTTCACCGTTGTAGGTTCAATTAGTTGAATGTGTTGTCCTTTGTGCATATCTGCAACGTATCATATCACTCGTGTGGATGATGACGCGGGATGGTTTGTTTAAAAATGTATGGCGTGTCACATGCCAGTCGGTGAGGCAATATGTTAACTTCAGCCCATCTGTTGTAAAGTAAACCGTATGCTAGATTGGTTTATCTTAATAGTTTGTATACATGTTCGGCATTATTTAGTCATTTGCGTTGTCAAGCATCGGGAATGTTCTCGAAGCAGAGGTTGTCAGCATAAAATTAAAAAACATTAACGTCCTTACATCATCTTTCTCAAAATGAATGTTCAAATATATATGCAATATATTTGGAATAGTATATAAATGTGTCGAAAATGTTGCAATTTGAATAATATAACTTTGGTAAATCTTAGAAAATAAGCTTTGGAATAGTTGACCGGTTGCACATCCTGTAAACTCCAAATTTGCAAGTTGTGTAAGTCAACGTAATCATTAAATTAATCAGTTAACTTCCTACATTAACTGAACTGGCTGACTTAACTTATTTGTTAACTTCACGTAATCGAAAATAATCCAATAATAACTTAACTAGTTAACATAGCAGATAAATTGCCAAATTTCTGCTTCAAGCAAGTGCCCCTGACTTGGCATTAGGAGACGTATCAGCTGGAGGCAGTCATACACAAGTGAGATGTTGGCAGTTGTAGGACGGAGAAGGCAAGATAGTGCGTGCATTTATAAGCTTTTGCACAACAACACATTTAGTGTCGTCGTTTGACTTTGATTTAATGTTGTCTATTTAGGAATGCTTTTGAGCCAGTGAACACCAAAGATTTAGACTTTTGTTTTAATGTTGTCTATTTCGAAATGTCTTGAGACAGCGTGCAGCAAAGAATACATTTTCTTTCAGAAAAGTTACTTATGTGAATGCAGCGTGTTTCCACATACCGTGTCATGGTGAATTTCACTCAAGTACTTGATTTAGACTAATGGTTTTTTGACGCCTTGCTATGACGGCAAGCGTTTCCAGCCTATTCAGCAGTACCTACACCGGTGTGTAAGGTTACTCGTGTGAGCAATGTAACAGCCACTCCACATAATGTCTTCCCATGCGAGCTATACACATCTTCCCAAGCCAGGAAATGTTATCTTCTGGTTTGACAGTACATATATATGCTACGTTGATTCGTTCTTGTGTGTCACCGGTCGTAATTGATCGCAGTTTCGTTACATATGCTCGAACATGGGCCTGTGTAGAAACTATACATATTTTGATGGATATATCGATGCTAACTTGATTTGGATAATGCTTTGCATGTTTGTTGGAAACAACGTTTATGGTTCATGTAAGCTAAGCAGACATACCCTGTTTGTATTTTTGAACGCTGGAAGTTGTCTTTTTTAAGATAATAGAACATATGTATACTAATATAAATAAAGTCCAGCTTTACACATTAATGGGCTGAGCTACAGGCCCAATGTACATGTATGTCTATAAACCAGTCCTTGCCGCCCCTGTTTACGTTGAAAATGTCATAATAGAGCACGATGACCCGGGTCATTGCGCCCCAGCATTTATCACGCAAACTCAACAAGAACTGGGCGTTGCCTATCTGTCCGCGTGGTCGCTTGATCATGTACATATTTTGTGCGGGTAATTTATTATTGTATTAATGGAATACTAGTTATTGTGAAATGCTGAAAAGCGAAGAAGTAAGGCAATATATGCAGCTTCCGTTGCTAAATGTAACTTACTGCCATCTAGTCGAGCCCCACCCATAATAGATGTTCACAATACATAACGCCAGTGTTGCTTAGTGTTACATGTCGAATTTTATTATCGGCTCAGTCACAGAAGCAGCATATTTACACTCCCTAACATCAAGACAAACCACTACAAGCATACTTTTCATTTAAATTCTTAACGCTAAATTAGACAGAAATATTTGATTTATACAGTATATATGTGATGTGCCAACTCTAGACCTAATGTTCAAGGTTTTGTTTCTATCGTTTTGTAAGTGTCGATCGGCACTGTAATTTCCTGGTTGGACGAATAAAGTATTATTGTATTGCACTGTGTTATACTGTATTGTATTGTATTGTATTGTATTGTATTTCCATTGGTGCCTGTCCTGTATAACCTTTACAAGTTCACGAACGGATATCCCTAATTCAGACGCATGTTGTTTTGGATACGTTTGACATAGTATCCCTTGTCATGTCTGCCCATGTTGTGGTTGCCAATTAACCATCTACATAGCTTACTAAGCCAGTAGCTTACTCAAATAATTACATATAACAATATATAAAAATGACATTAAACGCAGCAAGCTTCAGATGGACATCTACGTAATTTATATTGCTAAATGTAGTTTAATACGATGAACACAAACATTCAAATTACCAGGGTAGGACGAACAAACAAGAACACACATATTGGTTCACTGGTGGTGCGTTGAGGACGAGCATTATTCCATGTGGATGATTGCCTTATTTTAGTGATAAGGCAATAACCTAAAGAAGTTGATTCGCATCTTTGTAATTTAGTACAATAGTACGAAGTTGGTATGATATGTAGTCACCGCCCGTTATAATAGTGTATGATACTTTCGTTGAAGCACATTAAACGAACAAACAAGAACACACATATTGGTTCACTAGTGGTGCGTTGAGAACGAGGGTTCAAAATGTATTATTCCATGTGGATGGTTGCCTTATTTTAGTGACAGGACAATAACCTAAAGAAGTTATTTCGCATCGTTGTAATATATTACAATAGTACGCCATCGGTATGGTAGTCACAGCCCAGTAGTTTATGACACTTTCTTTGAAGCACATTAAAATTGTAATATTCGTAAGGGGATGTGCAGACGTCCATCACTTATCGCCCTCCTTCCGTTGCACGACTTCTACTATAAAAGTTGCGAGTATTCCAGTGAATGTTCATTGACAGTATCGCACCGAAGCACCCGTGTCACCAATCATTGTCGCACATGTCGAAAAACAAGAACCATGTAAGTAAATTGTAAACAAAACATCCCCACAAATCAACGAATCCAACTTCCTCCTCCTTACATAGCTGGTACACTAGCATGGTAATTACCATCTTCCGGCAATTTCGATATCCCTGACCCCTCTTTCCCATTATTGGTAAAATCCCTGACAAAATTTTTTGTCAACCCACGTCTTCTTTACTGTTCTGAATAAATATTAATGAACTGCCCAGCAAACATGGCAGTATTGGGCCAATGCTGGCAACATACTGGCGAGTACCGTTTGTACTGTCAACGGTACAACCGGTGTTGAGCCAGTACAATGTACAGACCACAGTGAAATTGGCCTTATGGGCCCAATACTGGCTAGTAAAATTGCAACGCCATCTATTAATTTATTGTATTTAATGTTTTTAATATGTACTTGTGTGCACTATTCAGCCTCTATGGTTGCAAAGCGAAATAAACGTATTTTCATTATCATGTAAATGCATTGATGGCCGTATGGGCCCGCTAGTGGCCCAATACTGGCAAGTGTAAATTGCACGCCATCTGTTAATTTATTGTATAATATAATGTTTAATAATGCTTTTAGTATACACTTGCGTGTACCATTTAGCCTGTGTGGCTCCAAAGCGAAATAAACTTATTATCATTATGGGAATACTAGGTACAACAGTATGATCCATCAATTTGTTCAATTTTTATTTCGCCAAATAGCAGTGTTTCACCTATGGTGCAAATGATGAATGGCTGTGCTATCCTAGAATGTATGCTAGTTTTTACTAGACAGACGGACTAGTTGATATGTGGTTTTACTAATCCGTAACAATCTTTATTATTGGGTAGTCCCACCCATTTCACCCCAGTTTTATGTTGGTAGTGCATACTAAATTGCATTTAAGACTGTTTATCTGATTCTTACATGAGGCGTATTTGTGAATCTCAATCGCAATTTACAAACAGTCGAAGAGAAAACAGCGACAACGATTGATGTCGGCTGCAGTGAAAAAAAAAACACATTGACACTCGTTCCTTGACATTGCTCATTGTTCACTTAATATTTCTTGAGAATTGTCAAGGCAATATGTTTCTTTAGCAACAGAAAGAGTTAACCTTAAACTCATTATAACTAAAGATCTGTATATGCATGAAGCAACATGTTTGTCTGGAAAATAGTGCCTTGTAATATGTAATTGTGTTAATAGTATTATGTTAGTAGTATTATGTTAATAGTATTATGTTAATAGTATTCAACAACAGATTTTATCTTTGTTCTAGAATCACACATAAACCAGCTCGTCTACAAGACGATAGTGAGGAGGAGGAGGAGGAGGAGGAGGTTGATGACTGCGACATGGCAGTCTCCAAGAACAGAGGTAGAAGTGGGAAGAAATGCCATCCAATTTAGCAGAGAGCTCCGACACCACCACCTGTTCCTGGTATTTATCTTTCTGTCATTATAGGTGACTGTATTTTCAAAGAAATAATGCAGTATGCAACAATAATATATTCCTATGTTTTTTAGTCCTATATTTTTACTTCATAATTCCTATATTTCCTATAAATTTTACACCGAAAGTGGTTGGGCACACTGCATACATATGTTGAAATGAATTTCATGATACATAATTTTAACAACTTCCATTCATGACATACGTGTGTTGTTCAGCTGTATTCAGCTGCTTGTCATCTCCAGGCGTGGTTCTGTAATTCTGGCATGTTTGTTTATACCTTTGTAAATATACACCTTATGGTTGTTTTCAGAATTGACTGTGACTGTTGACAGGATTCTAAACGGGAGAAGCCAAGCTGCAACAAGGACACCACTCACCCACAGAACACCATTCACCCCCAGAACACCACTCATCCCCAGAACACCACTCACCCCCAGAACACCACTCACCCCCAGAACACCAACCCAGAAGACACCAACTGGACAGTTCACAGGTAATTATTAAAGAAATTGCATCATTGTGGAAGTAAAACAATAATATGCTAATTTGGCTTTGGCTTCTAAAAAAATATAATTAGGGATTTTTTATGTGCAAGATCATGTATAAGTAGAGCCTACTTTACAGTTTGGCACTAACTATGCAAATTAAAATAATATTTTTCCAAATGCAGTGTCTTCTCTTGTGTGTATACTTTTCATGGCGTATGGTATTTTTCAAATGTACTAGAAGTTCAATTTATTTATTTGCAGCTTTCGAGAGGGAGATGCTGTGAGCAGTGACAGCAATCCAAGTCACACTTGATGGTGTGGTGCGTGAGCAAGCCAGCCAGAAGAAGCTCCTCAACCTGCTTATGACAAGTTCTGCCAGTGCGGAAGTCAATGTAGAGTTGCCTGATAACTTGACCTTTCCGTTGACAAGTGTGGAAGATGTAGAGAAGCTGGAGGTCAAGCTGCTCGACAAGATCATCAAAAACCTCGTGGTGAGCATTTGTACAATCATGTTTGTAGTTTAATCTTATTTCAATGCTTTTGAAATAAGATTTATTTATTGTTAATGCTATTCAAAAAATACCTGTGTAGTGGTGGTAGGGGTGTTAATTTTTAATGGTGGGGGTAATGCTATTATCACTTAAATTCAATTAAATTAGTATAAAAAAAAATCATCTGTAAATAAATTGTTTCCTGTCCCCCATACATTTATTTCTGGAATAGCCCTTATATTGTCATCCAAGTTATTGATATAACACATTAAGAATAGCATAGGTCGTAATATTGATGCTTATGGTACCCACTAAAAAATTATTTCCAATATGAAACCTCCCCATCTACCACTACTGTGTGTCTATTGTCAGTCAGCCATTATTTTATCCAGTTGATTTTGTCACCCCCTGTAACATGGGTTTTCGTTGACATTTTGGAGTATGCTAATCTTTGCAGATGCACGACTTGGCCATTATTGGCGGCAGTACCATGAAGGAGAATGTGCGGCGAGTAATGTCCCATGTGCTGGACCATGCTGTTGCCCTCCAGTACAACTGGGCTGGCAAAAGTGGCTGGAAGAGTCACACGGATGACATAAATAGGGCATTCAGCAGTCTACTGTTGAGCAGCGTGATTAAACGTATGTACCATTATAATTTTTTGTTACTTGCATACAGCACATAACAATTGGGAAAAAAAGATTAACAATTGTTAGGGATTAATTAATTAATATGACTGACTTGTCTTGAAAAAAACTTCCATAGCACATAAATCCTCAGGGGCATTGAGCTCAGAAGTGCAACAAACTGAAATCATTAAATATATCGTAACAAAAATATTGCGAACAGGGACATGCAAGAATCATCGTAGTGAGGGAACGCCAAGGATTTAGGGTAGAAATGCAATTTCAAAAATATATGTCTTGAGGAAGGTAGCCAGAGTTTTATATGGCGTTAAAGTGATAGGGAGTTCATTCCGTTTTTGTTTTATATACATCAATCCAAACCATGGTTGAAGCACAGTAGGCTAAACAAGTATAACGATATTTATTTAAACATAACAGTTCTGCCAACCACAGTACATTACATAGCCATTGAAAAGTACCTGTATCAGGTTGTATGTAGGGCCATTACAGCAAACCCTACATTTTCATGTGAAATCATGTTAATAACATTGAGTTGTTGATAATAAAAAGGTGGATTGGACAGCCATTGTAAAAAATACATACTTATTGTCATTTTGGTTGAAATTTTGTAATTTCCCTTTAAATATTAATAAATACAAGAATAATAATTGTTACGGATAATTAATACTACAGGCTTATCTCTAAAAACCTGGAACTTTCAAAGGGTGCACTAGTTACATCTCGATTGAATAAAATAACTGTTACACAAATATAACACTGGTGTTTAGAGCAAACATGTACATGTTTCAGGGGCCATTCTAAGAAACCCGCTTTTGGAAAAAGCCACAGACTCTGACGTACAGAAAGAGATGATGGTATGGTTAAGGAACTCCGGCGACAGGCACGGTGGGAGGAAGAGAAGAGCAGTGGCTTTGATGGAGGAGCAAGGGGAGGCAGCAGTGGCTTTGATGGAGGAGCAAGGGAGGCAGCAGTGGCTTTGATGGAGGAGCAAGGGAGGCAGCAGTGGCTTTGATGGAGGAGCAAGGGAGGCAGCAGTGGCTTTGATGGAGGAGCAAGGGAGGCAGCAGTGGCTTTGATGGAGGAGCAAGGGAGGCAGCAGTGGCTTTGATGGAGGAGCAAGGGAGGCAGCAGTGGCTTTGATGGAGGAGCAAGGGAGGCAGCAGTGGCTTTGATGGAGGAGCAAGGGAGGCAGCAGTGGCTTTGATGGAGGAGCAAGGGAGGCAGCAGTGGCTTTGATGGAGGAGCAAGGGAGGCAGCAGTGGCTTTGATGGAGGAGCAAGGGAGGCAGCAGTGGCTTTGATGGAGGAGCAAGGGAGGCAGCAGTGGCTTTGATGGAGGAGCAAGGGAGGCAGCAGTGGCTTTGATGGAGGAGCAAGGGAGGCAGCAGTGGCTTTGATGGAGGAGCAAGGGAGGCAGCAGCAGGATCAGTGAGTCTGCTTGAATTGTGACAATTTCAAAAATAAAGCTGCGTGCATTGTATGTCACATCGATCTTGGTGTTTGTTGCTACCTCGACTGCTATGTAGACCCAGTACTGGGCCACTAACGTTCCAGTCAGTAACGGCATGCTGTACTGGCCCAGTACTGTGCCAATGCCCTATTCCAGTCCTAAACCACAACCATTCCAGTGTGGTACCAGTACGGGGCCAGTACAGCATACCGGTACTGGTCCAGTACTATGCTAATGCACTATGCCAGTACTGGACCACTACCATTCCAGTATATTGCCAGTACAGCATGCCGGTATTGGCCCAGTACTGGGCCACTACCGTTCCAGTACTGGCCCATTACAGTATGCCGGTACCGGCCCAATTCACAGCCTCTGTGCAGAATTGTACTGGACCAGTAATGTTTAACAGCGTTGGACCAGTACTGCGGTAGTTACTGGGCCAGTACAGGCCCATTACAGTCATGTTTGCTGGGTGTATCACTCGCTGAATTTGAGTCCGGGAATAGCTACCTCATAATAAATACTGCCTCTGTTAACAAAAACGGTTTTTTAACGTAAGGCTATAGCAAGTTTATGTAAATTATATGTGTTACAGTAATACTTATTTTAATCAATGTTCAATTCTTTCTGACAATTCACTATGCTACCTTAATTTTCATTGTAAACAAACCCTATTATCGCTCGGTATATTTAGGCTAACATCTTGTTGCTATGTATGGCGAATCTCTCCTCTGTCAAGATTATTGCAGCTTGCAACGGCCGTAATCGACCTGCGCAATAATGACACAGACTTCAGCAAGACAATATCGCGTTTTGGACACTATAGTGCTGCATCGGTGCTGGCACCTGGCGTCTAATATTTGGAAACTGAACGATGCCTCCAATATTACAATTTCCTGCCACATTGACACACACCATGTACACACGTAATAGCGATTGTTTCTTCATATTTAATGTTGACGTGATCCAGATTAGTGTTCGACAAGTATACCTTCGTGACAAATGTTCCTGTCTGTGTTCCTGTTACTTTTGATGTCGTCACTTAATGTTTTTATTGTTTCGCCTGCGACTAGACGCAGACGTTTCGGGTGTTGTCAAATTGTTCAAGAGAGGCGTTCTACGACATTGTTTTTTTTCTGATAATATATAATGTCACGCGGCCGTCTTACATATTGTACATATTGTTTTGGTGTTAGACCGCATGAAACCGTAGACAGTATAAATATGCGACGCTTTGTGTTTGATTGTAACAACTTTAATGAAGCCCAAAACATATTAAAATCGGAAGTGTCATTGCGTTTTACAAATTTACTTAATTAATATAATAATATATAAAATACTTTTATTGCATTAAAATCCTCGGGAGACCTAAGCTCGGCAGCACCAAAACAAAAGGAAGTTCCTAATCGATAAGTAGTTCCAGTTGTAAACAGTTGGATTGGTACGCTGGGCAGCTATGAAGGGTAAGCAAGTTTAGACAGGTGGGGTTTTAGTTTACCTCGAAATGTTGCTGTATTTCCTACAAACTTAACACTAACAGAGAGTTCCACAGAGTTGGTGCAACAACAACTGAACAAATTCTAGCTCCGACATTTGTCTTCACACTGGGAACAAAAAGTAGATTAGAATTAGATGATCGAAGCTGTTTGTGTTGTCTTGCAAGTGTGAGCTTGGTAAACAAAACATGTAAATATGCCATGGTGCTTCAACATAGACCGCAGTCATGTACGTATTAGCATTATGTATTAAATGACAATAGAATAGTTGTTTTCAGTTCATACACTGATGTTATCAGCCGTCTCCGTAACGTTATTTTACAACATAATATGTGGTCCGCGTAACTTGTCACTGATCTGCATTAAGTTGTCTAAGACATTACTGCTGGTTTGAATGTTTATACATTTAAAGTAAGCCATGGAAGTTCATGTTTCGTCGTTAGTGCGACTCGCAACAGGTCGTGGGTACAGTTTCCAAACTGACATAGTTTGTGCAATTGTGCAACGTGAATATTTATCATGTAAAATGTAAGGATGAGCACGGAAAAAAAATATGTGGGGCCTGTGGGAATTGTGTTCGCATAAATGGTGCTGTCAAAATGTGTTAATATATGTAGAATAGAATTCGCTAGCATGCAAAACAACACCGTCGTACACATTGCTGAACGTACAGTACAGTCCTTTGTGGCAGAAGTACGATATTAGCGAATACATTAATCGTAAGCAGCGAAAGCTGTCGACTACTAGAGGAACGATGTTGTTTTCTTTGCGAGCATATTGGGAGCCAACATATATTCAACGTATGTCCACCCGAAATGCTGGGGCACACCCAAGCTCCCAAGTCCCCCTCGTCTGCATGGCGACGATACGCAGGCGGCTTGTCAGTGCGTAGTCTAACAAGACGACATATAATAACAATGGAAAAATCACACAGGCGATGCGGGGAAAATATACAAACGCACGCACGCAAACATGCGCGAACAGGCATGAACATACGCATGCGCATATTCACTCAGGCACACACACGCATGAACACGTACACACACATGCATATACACGCGCGCATACATGCACGCACACACGCAAGCGCGCGCACACACATACTCACACACACGCACGAAAGCACACGCGCGCACACACTCGGACACACTCGCACACACGCGCACACGCGCGCACACACACACACACACACACACACACACACACACACACACACACACACACACACACACACACACACACACACACACACACACGCACACACACATTACGTGTTTTGTTCACAAATGCATGCTCTGATAATCAGACATGTAAACCCACTGAAGGAAGTCGACCAGCAGTAAACAATGTTCACGGCGATGACTGGGTCTTTTGTTGCAATGCTTTAGGGTAAACAATATTCTTGTTTTTTTCATTTGGTGCCAGGATGCGGAGGTTCTTGCCAGTTCCAAGTCTTGATCAACCCATATAGAGCTGGCCATAGGAGAAGCACGGTGACTTAACATGCAATCCAACCACATTCGGTGACTGTCCCTGTGCTTTGTTAATGAATGAACATTGCAAAGCTGGTCTTAACAGAAAGCTGGCGCTGCTTGAATTCAAATGTCTCATCTGTTGGGATGGTGGGGATCATTGGTATAAAGACATCTTCATCCTTTGCTTGGCCAGTGATGATTGTCGCTTCCAAAACGTGTGACATGATCCGCTTGACAGTAAGCCGGGTTCCGTTGTGCCACTTGGGGTATCCAAATTTCTCAAGATCATTATGGTTGCACCGTGCTTGAGCACCTGGTTGTGTGTAGGCATGCCTGGTGGATCTAGAGGGTCGATGAACCGGACGGGATACTGCACAGCTTGATCTTGGTCGACAACAGTGTCAATGGACTTGTATGTTACATACTCACCAGGCAGTTGCTGGACCAACTTGTTGTTGATGAGATTGACTATGTCCTTGTTTGGTGTCATACACAAAGTATATTTTAAAATACATATTACTTATTGAGTTGTTACCACGAAGCCTGTCAACAAGGTGTATGTTATGGAACACTTCGTCAGACCCTTTTCTCTGCCAGGCCCAAAACTATCACCACACATCACACCATCTGCGGCAAGATACAGTTCCCTGCCTATGGTCAACTGTACCACGCCTCCCATTCGTGTGCAAAGAACAACCATTTTGCACGATGATGCAGATCACAGAGAGGGCAGAGTTTCATCGAATATATATACAGCAGAGCTCGAATATTTACAGCACGGCTCCACAAACCAGAACAATCAGTTTACAGGTCAATTGGCGATATGAACAAAACGTGATGTGAACAAACGTGACACGCTACTACCAATCCACGCAGTTGTGTCAATGTAGATTGCCAACCTTATTCACCGAGCCGTCATCAAGAAGATTCATGCATATGGATCTAACGAACCAGCAAGATGACAGCTGATGTCGTATCAGGAAAGAAGTTGATGTATGTACCTATCTGTACCGTTGAAGGAAGTCAATAGCACACCGCTTGAGAACCACATCGCCTCTCAATATTCATTACTGTTCGAACGTCTTGGGAAATTCCATGGGACCAAAATAAAGCTTAATATTTACACTGAAGTGACGCCTACGGCACCAATTCAACACAGGATTCCATTCGATACTCAAAGTGGAAGAAGAACTTGTCGGACTAGAAAAGCCTGATATCATCGAGATAGCTCATAGCCCCACATTATGGTTATCGTCCATAATAGTTGTACCGAAACCCAAGTAACTAAAAGATGTACGAATATGTGTTGAAATGGGTCCACCAAATATGACAATTCAAAGAGAAAGACCGATTTTCACTTTCAGACTTTCACGTCTCCGACGATACACTAGATTGAACGTTGGTATCAAATCTACTGCTGAAATATTTCAGAACGCAATCCGAAACTGCAACTAGGATATACAAGGCTACACCAACGTTAGTCATGATATTTTTATCTTTGGCATAAACCAAAAGGCGCAAGAGGGACACATCGCTGAGATGTCTTTGTTACCATATTCAGTCACAGTATATCATCTGATCAATGGAAAGTCCCGGATATCAAGCGAGCTGACCCGACCAAGGATATCAAATAAGTACACAGACTTCTTGGCTTAGTGAGCTGTTGTACTGATTTGAACTATGAGATATAGCCAATAATAATAGCACAGGGAAATAGACATCGATACATGATGACGTATTCGACAAAATAAAGACAAGACGCCGACCACGCATGCGTCGATGTGAACAAGGACATCACCCTGATCGTTGAAGCACGTACCCTGGGACTCTGCTCAGTCCGTTGTACAGCTAGCCACAGGTGATTACCGAAAGGTCATCGCCTATGCAAGCTTTGACTGATGCAAAAAGTCGATTCACACAGATCGAGAAGGAATCATTAGCTGTAGCATGGTTATGTCTCCACTTCCCTATGTAGATCTACGGCCGTCATTTTACCATATGATCAGTATCCCTGAGGCACTGAAGTCAGTAACCATTCAACAGTAAACAGTTGAACTCCTGTGCGTTGTATTCAAACATCGTAATGCAACCGCATATCGGGCCTTGGCAAAACGCTTAATGAGGAAGTATGCAGGGTAGTCAAGGCTGCTTCGTCTAAATGAAAGCCAAAAAGCTCAACACGTGTCTAAGAAATAATCATGTAACGCCACACATCACAACAAACATATATCCTTCTGTTGCTCGTTCTGGTCGCGAGTTGACGATAAACTTGTCAGCTTTGTCTCGATCATAAGTGGCGATGTTTTCCGTGATTCAGACAACAACATAAGAGCAAGAATGACATCCTACGTCCTTCTCATCCTAAGCAATGTACATTTGCTGTATTTATGAGGCAACAGTAGAGGAACAAACGTACACATACGTATACTACCGAACCTTAATAATAATCCACATAATCCACTATATATGATCAATGATCACAGATTATGTTATTAAAATAGTATTCCCAACCAAATGGCAGACAGCGACTATGAGCTGGAAAGAGAACATGTAGTACAGGAACACAATCATTTACTTCAACCACGTGGTGCATCTAAATTATCGCCTGAGTACCATGATATGCACCAAATAAAACTCCCAACACTAGAGCGTAGAGCGCTTGCCGTAAGCTTAGATGATCTCAACACCTGATTGACTACGCTACTTAGTGAAAAAGAACTGTAAGTCAGTTTCTTGTGAATTGTGCTTTCACGTCTGTGCATACTAATTATATAACATGTAGCGTACGGTACTTGCTATAATTAATTGTTATATTGTATTCAATGTAGTAGGAACTGTAGTGTGTTTAGAGGTGTGACACTTTTCTCAGTCAGCAATACACGAGAAGCAATAAACGAGTCTGGATGTCAGGACAACTCGATGGTAATCTATCCTACGGTGTATGTAGTCAGTACACATATGGAGATCACATAGGTATATCGTTAATAGTGCAATAAAAACAACCACGAATGATTAAGGACTATAATAATACCATAGTTGTGTTGGCATAATATATATATATATATATATATATATATATATATATCCGTAAGTGTAAGTAGATCCGGTATGACTGAAATCATTAAAAAAGACACCTTAACTTAAATGTTTGAGAAGTAATCGGTAGGTGCATGCAAGCTGATGCGCTTTACCAAAACTATTCGACGCATTAATTAGAGGCCTGACGATGGTCGTCCTGACGAAATGTCAGGTTCTACCAATCAAATCCCTTATTTCTTCTAATAGTCCAGGAGTCTTATGTAAAACGTAAACGTTCAATACAAAGGGTCTAGAGTAACATATTAAAATCCCGTTGAATCCACCTTAAGTTAAACGCATAAATCAAGGTGGCGGCTAAGATGTCGGTAAGCCTTTTTATTGACTGCGTAGCTTCTGAACCACTAATTCTAGAAGGCAGATGCTGGTGTTTATGTCGAATAAAATATTACAATTCCATTGTTGTATTACTTACGACAGTCAGAAGCATAACTTTCAAATCAGCGTTAAGTACTATTACAGAAAATCTACCTCAACAAGATGCTATGCTATCAAATCATTCAAACTATTGCGTACTCAACACCAGTTGTGTAAAGCTCATCAACCCCACTCTATCTAGGCTCCAGCAGATTCATCCTGTATGCATCTGTTGGAAGACGATTACCACTACAAGATGAGCTGAGGGCAGTGCAGTACAACCACACCTTCACGCATCCACAGGCTAAGGCCCATACTACCACCAGAATCCCTACGCAAGAGTTTGTTTGAGGCTGGGGGAGGGGGCTGTCGCTTGCTACATGACCCAGTTGTCCGTCCTCTTGCCATGACCTGCCCCAGTCAGTGGGAAGCAGGTTGTCTCTCCATTATTGCACAGTGTGAGTGTTATATGTGCGGAAAGAATGCTACTGGGCAGCCGCAGTAGTTGGAGGCCTTGTACATTTCCTAATGGCTTCCGTCGAGCTTATATATCAGGGTATTCAGTGCGGTCATCTGGTTCACCCAGTACAACGTGATCAATACATTTCTTCAGCTGCCACGATGCCTTCTTTTTGTTGTCAGCGATTACGAAAACGTCCATGTAGCCGATGGTCTCCAAACTCTCCTTCACCGTATACAGCACGGTGTTCTTGATCTTGCCGGAGAGTGATGTCAAACATTCACAACAATAAAAAAGTTGGGTGAACAGCAGGTAGGTTTTAAGAGCTCCGATCTTCTCCTCCGTGTCAAGCTCGTTGACACAGGTAGCCATACATCACCCCATGTACACACCGCCGTGTGTGTCACTGGCCTTGTTCACCAGCATTACCAGGATGTCAGCATCGGTAGCGACAACAAGCACTATATTGGAGACAATCAGCCTGCCCACGTCCCCCTCAGCCTGCTGGCATTGGACAGACATCCTCATCCAGGATCCTCAGCCAGCAGCGCATTTACCAGCTTCACACCTGCTACCACAGCGTGATCGCGCGAGCATCTTGCGGAGATTGGCTTCGACTCCTTTCAGAGCACCTGGAGACCTCATGCAGTCGTGAACAAGTGAGCCCCAAGAACCCGCGAGTACACGTGACATGTCGTCGTATGTGCCACAAGCTTTCCAGCATAGACCGTCTTCCAACAAGCGTCAATGCCAGCACCTGACATCATGTAGCCTATTGAACCCATGTAGGTCATCACAAAATGAAAACATCATGACGACCCCTTCAAGTTGTGACGAAGAGAACACTATCTCAACTGCTTTGATATACAGTGGCTGGTCAAACGTGGCGAATTTAGATTTCTATCCCAGACGGTCACTATCCTTCTTGGCGTAGCACCGCGCTGAGAATATCGTGTTCGGCTGGGTTGGACCGCAATTTATGAAGCAGAGTAGCACAATGCTAGCCTTCTCATACTCTCTAGTTCTGTTGGCTGTCTGAATAAGGCCAATTCAGGACGAATGAAAAGGGAGATTGTGGTAGAAGCCATTCATCCACAAGTTTCCATGTTGACGTCGCTCATCTTCAGCTTACAAAGAGATTCAGGAAGGGGGAGGGACTCGAACACCAAACATTTCAACACCTGTGTGGCACGCTTTTCGTAGTACTTCAACGGAATATTGTTGTAACTGTCTGTGACTGAGAGTGTGTCGACCTTCGCCGGATGTTTCAATTTGGAAATGAGGTGTTTTCACCGCTATTCCCATTCGGCGCATGGAGAGGTCCATGCCCTATTGCATTGGCAATGCTGACGTCACCATTGACGAAGGCAAATTGCACAATGCCCTCTACAGAGTCCGGCAGGGGAAGAGTTGTCATTCATCTGCACATTTACCAGCTTCACTGCCTCATCGTAGCTCTAAACCAACACAACACTGCTGAGTATGTCACTCATCTCCCTCGACCCGTACTTC
Source organism: Lamellibrachia luymesi (assembly GCA_009193005.1). NCBI lineage: Eukaryota > Metazoa > Annelida > Polychaeta > Sabellida > Siboglinidae > Lamellibrachia > Lamellibrachia luymesi. The sequence continues at coordinate 46,013 of SDWI01001919.1, forward strand.
TTGTGGATAAACATTGTCAAAGCAAATAGAGGGGAGACATTGGTCGATCTTGAGCGGCATGTAGCTGTCATGGTCTGAGCAATAGCTGCACAGTGGAACTGGGGGAGCAAGCTAATCGGAGACTCGCTGCTGCTTATTGCAAGAAATACATCAGGTTAATATACAATAATCCTGATCGCGTTCCTGACCAACATAGCTGCTGTTTCAATATTATCGTTCTCCGATTATCCACTGTTTTGTACAGCCCATTTCTTGTTCAGATTGAGGTAGGCTTTATCACGAAAGCAGAATACACACACGATTGATCACTGAGACATGTTACAACAGTATCACATTCATATTTAGCTTCAATGTTATGTTTCAATGAAATAATACAGCAACGTAGCTGACTGTGTTACTCTAATCTAAACTTTTCCTGCGGTTTCGAAAATGAAATATGTGCATGTTCTAATGACTCTAGAATATTTTTTGTTGTGCTAGGCGGATAGATCATGGTGGAAAATCCTAGCATAGACACCAACATTTGGCCTCTAGCATAAGTAGTTCATAAGTGATATAGTTAATCAACGAGTTGCCACCATCTTGGACGCAATCTTGAATTCTGCGGTTACCTCAAGTTGGATTCATGGCGATTTTAATATTCTACTCGAGACCCTTCCATGGACTTGGGGATGCAAAACTCAGCTTTTCGTATTGAACTTTTAATTTCCAGGGTATGTTTGCCTAAAACTCTTGGACCACAAAGCAGAAAGCAATATATGCTACCATGAATAACCCGTGGCGCCTCTGGTGCATAATATCACACTAACATAAAGATGAAATCACGTGAACTTTACGACGGATGTACAACACATATTTCGCGCGAATATATTGCTGTGCGATGAAGCAATATTGTATATATTCCAATGCATGCTAAATCGCGTTCGAGGTTATTCGAACTTGAGATCAGCCGATGTTTTGCATTCTGATACTAGCGTTGTGATTTCTGTGTAAAATTAGTAAGCGTTATGGTTGGTACGCTTTATTCTTTGCTGAAATTAATCCTTTCCTGCTCTCTAACTTGGTGCACAAGTTGTATGTCCGTCAGCAATTGATCCCGCGATGCATTCCGGTTATACACATGCGCCGTCTAGCGATCAAAACCATGGCATTTCGGGTAGCAACTGTTCGCTTGATTTAGGGTTACCACCATTATATATTTAGATTTTCAAATACACCGACATCTAAGTAAAGGGTTATATTTTGGTTTATATTAAGACGGCAGTAAATGTCAACAAACGAAATATATTTGTCAAGGCATACAATATCAGTCGACATGTTCATGGATTCCTTGGTAATACATCGTAGCCAGCTTATGGCTTCGAAGGTAATTCGTGTATATCTGTTTAACCATTGGGACACAATATATTCATGTTCATATGACTACTATTTACTTACGCGAAATGGTTGGCTGGTCTTGTCCGACTCTTTGGTCCACAGCATGCCGGTAGAGAAACAGGCTATCGCCTTGTATGTGGCGGACAACGTGATTGTTCCCGGCAGTAAATCGTCTTGCAGAACAGTTGAAGGGAAACAACAGTCATGGTTGTCTAAATGAGTTACTAAGACATAACCATTTGCAACTACAATACTGTTAGAAAACCCTACGTCACGAGTGTCGTAGTTAATTAAAATATATTCGTATACCCCTATTCCTTTATTGTCAATAACATGTGGCCATGCTATTTACGTCCAAACTCAACTTATGTGACATATTGTGGCCTTTGCTTACTAAACTACTCCTCTTTTTGACAAAATATCACGTTTGTTTGAGACTGCGTTGGTTCTGTGTATGCGGGCTGACATAACACGTCACCCGTAGTCTACTTTACCCGATTTGTATAGAATTGCGCATGCGCTTATCGGTCGCGCTGGTTAAATTAATAACTAAAATTATTTCAAGTGCTTATTGATGCTTCTATTGTATGAGCCCGCTGTGTCATTTAATGTGCCTGTGAATGCAATATGCTTCCCGTAATATTTTTCTAGATGTTAAATTCGACTTGACTTACTGAACCTTTCACAGAAAACCCTAAAGTGAGTTTCAGAGAAATCTTTCCGGGAATTCCATAAATCGGTATGACAAACCTGCCAACGTCCCGGAAAAGAAACGAGAACAAGTGTTCACAAATGTAAACTGTATACGTACGCACGCACGCACGCACGCACGCACTCACGCACGCATTCACGCACGCATGCACACACACGCACACGGGTACATTGCACTTGTAACAAAGGCAGCCGGTAAGTCTATCATAGTTGAAGTCGCGTCTGTGGATATGTACAATCCTCCTTCACGCCTACGATTTCTTGCACCAATTTGTCAACGGTTCGTCTGCGATCCCAAAAATATGTTGCAGTACTTTTATATCTCATTCTCTTTCCCGAATCCTAGCCTAATGGCTATGACAGTGGCGCCACACGGTGGACTGTGCACCGCACTACTTGCTCCAACAGCTCCACCAGCCTCGTCATTGGGTACAGACAAACAGTAATACATTGAAAGGACTAACAAAATGATGTATACATTCAACGACGGCTTTGTTGGCGTACGTCATTGTTATATTGAAGACTACATAGAAAAAAATCATTCCACCGTTGCAGTTTCCACTACAACCCTTTTTAATGTTCTACCCTCAATCCACAAACCAGGGGGGTATTTCGAAAAAAACTACACATTTCTACATGGGCCCCCGAATAGGCCCAGTAGTAAGAACAAGCTTTATTTCACGATGGTTACCATGTGACGTTTAGCGTGATTTTCAATTAGCCGTCATCACATATTCTCCTACATACTCAATTACATAATATAAACAGATAAAACATACAAGTCAAATTATAATTGTAAGAACATCAATCAGTTTTAAAATCCTACAATCTAAAAGGATTTGTAAATTGATTGGCGTTCTTCAATTATACACAATGTACTAATATCAGTAAATATTATCAAGCGCGCATACTTTGGAATACATTTACGACCTCGACAGCCCTACCGATTTCGAGTAGGAGTACGCTGCTGTGGCAGTGGAAGACGTAGATCCATAGAATATGAGCCCGGCTCGAGTCACTTCTGTACTGAACCAGCGCCAGCGAATCTTCAGTGTCACTCGTACTCCGATGGAATAAGTGAAAGATGTGGTCACAGATGCTCCCTAATGCAAGACAAAAGCGTATCACATATCTTATATCACATATAAGAACATATATTTCATTCAATCAATATTACAAAATATCAGCTGCTCTCCCAGAATGCCCAACCTAAGTTTACACACGCACGCACGCACGCACGCACGCACGCACGCACGCACGCACGCACGCACGCACACACGCACACACACACACACACTTTGATGCGCACTTACTTGCATACCTATAATGTCGTGTCTCTCTGTATGTGTAAACTTCATAGTGTTGTAAGGACATTTCTAAACATAAATTTTACTAAGGACCTCGGGTGGGGTAATTTACTGATACTGGACGGCCCGATTACGTTCCTTTTAATCTATAGTTGTCAACCAAATTGTTGGCGGGTTGCTCATTCTTCAACGTTAAAGAACGCTGCCGTCGGAGTGAAGCCAACATTAAAGGTACGGTAGGTGATCGTAAAACTTTTTTTATTATGAAATCTTGTTATTTAGTGTAAACTATATATATTGTAACATATGCCGACCGGCCAAACGTGTCTAAATTAAGAATACGCAATTATTAATTCGACGGTTACAACACTCGACGTCGCTGGTCGGTGCACTTCCCGAATAGCTTTCGGCAAGTTCCGAGAAGGTCGCGACCCGAGGAGGCGGAGCTTGTATTATGTCAGCGCCTGTCACTGATAAGCAACATGGCTTCCATAGATACAGACGGTTCGTCAAATGAGTTGGAGGTACGTTATACTTATAACACAACTTGTCGTAAATATTCTAGTCCAGCAGCCGAAGGGGGTAACCCCTTTTTGCCTGATACAGTTTTTTTCTTTGTTGATTATTCATCTCTAGCTTATATATAATGACATCCAGGGGGTGTGGAGTTCTCACCCTTGAGCATTTTGAAGAAAAAAAAATGGCCGCCAAAATCAACTTTTTATTATATCTTCGCAACCAGTCAAGATACAGATATGATTCAAATGTTATTTTATCTGTTTCCAGACATGATGAATTCGATTCCACCATAACTGATATGAAAAAATTTAAAGAAAACAACATGGCGACCACAAGTATGCTACAAATGGTTGCCGACTATGCGAAAAAAGACTATATTTCATGTTCCGCGAACAAAAAACATAAGAACATGACCAAATTAATGTTTCATGTGTTATCATATGAGGATAATTACATAAGATCAGCATTTCGTGAAATTCTTACCTTTCTAAGCATTAGTCCTCTTCATCTTCATCATATAGGACCTACTTGCCGCTCTCATTTTGGCAGGCCTGTCCACCCTGGCATGCGTAAGATGATGTGCATGCCATGTCAGAGCTGTTGCAGCTGCACTTGTTCGTGCTACGTGGCATTTCACTCCGACATGAGCACTTGGTCAGCTTTAGCAAAACAGTTGGGGCTAACGAGGTGTCTGAGGGGACAGTAGTTGGACTTAGCTCAATACTCCCCTCCTCCTGTGACCAACCGTAAGATGTAGGGTCTAGTACAGGTGGGTTGGGACCAAAAGCATGAAGCCAAATTGTTACTTGCAGATGAGCTCTGGCTACATTTTGTTCGAACGCTTCACTTGTGGATGGTAATGAACACAGGTTTGGTACGGAAGCCTTGTTTCTGCTTACTTTAGAAAACCACATTTGTTGGCGTGCTTCCGTCGTCGAATGACATCTTTGCTAACCATAGCAGGCCAACATGATGTGTGTGGCCTGGTCCACTACTTCCGAAAACGGAGGTCCGCCTGTGTTTCCCAGTAGGGGAAAGTCCCTATAGCGCACCGCCTAAGCATTATCTGCTATTATTTTGAAATGTATATGTCACAAAATCGATTTATTTGCACTATTCGACGCGGATACATTAATACATCATTATATATACTGTAAACGTAATAATTGTTATATAAGAAAACAATATTGCATAAAGTAAAAATGTTCAAAATGGGGCGCTTTGGGAACGCGTGCCCCCAATGCGCCCCACCTCCTCTCCCCAAAACGCACCTCCTGTGTAATGGTCACCAAATGCTGTCAATCATCCAACTAAAATGTACACTAGGCTAAACGTTTATTGTTGCATGCTGGTAAAACAATTACAGATGACATTAAGGAGAGAACGTTGGCCATGTCTCAGAACTTTCAGAGCTGCAACCTTGCCAACGCCAAAACTATTATAAGTGCATCTAACGAGGTAGCAGGAAGATGCTTTAAAATGATTAAATGAAGTTAAGTATCATTATGTTGAATTAATTGTACAGTATTACTGTGACATGGATCTAGCACAATGCATTCTATATGTACCTGTATACATACTCTCGAGCGCCAAATAAACGTATAGGCAAAATCACAGTACAGCGTGGCAAATCGGTCAAATTTAATAATAGTATAGTGCCGAGTAACAGTATGGGGGTGGGGGTGCAAATTGTTCGATGTAAAGCCAAGGCGTCCCTAGAAACCTACGCGGATCACCGTGTTTTTTTTCTGCCGAATACTCATAAACTTTGTGCGCATTCGCGTCACCGCAGATATAGTAACCGCATTTTATATCTGCGAAAGTACGGGGATTTTTTCGTTTCAGGGGAAACTGCCGCCAGCCGGTTACGACCGGTTGGAGGCGCTGCGCACGGCGGCCATTTACGGTCGGTTTACGCGGTGATAATGGTGTTTTAACTAATAATATACCATGTCAAGCTCCCGAGAACTAAGGATTCATGAAAATCTAACGGTCTAATGCTTCGGGATCAAAATGTAGGATCCTCAGAAGCACGTGATCCCGCTAAATTCACGACTGTCGTTCTAAAGGATGAAAACTTAGCCGTCAGAGGGAGCCACATGCAGCTCCAGTTGGGAGCAAGTGATTTTAGCGCGAGCGGTAAACCGCACCGTCGATGATTGATTAGCGCGAGCAATAGTGAGTGAGAGCGATTGCTCTCCTAAAAATAATACCCAGCATAATTTGCCACGAATATCGGAGAATATAGGCTGGCATAAATGTTTAAATTTAATAATAGTATAGTGCCAAATAAGATGCGTATAGGGTGGCATTTTTCATAAAATAAATAGTATAAGGACGCATTTTCGGCACTCGAGTAATTATGAACTGTGTCATCTACATGACACCTTTTTCATAAATATCTACACGATAGATGTAGCCAGATTACACTGACTGAGCTTAAGCTGACTGTATTGTACAAAGGTTAAGGGAGATAATTTACATGATGTGGACCCCTGCATGAAATTAATTTGTTGTTTTAACAACACTACATGACATCTGTATGTCACGTAGACGTCAATATAATTATGCAAGAAAATACAGGAAACAATCTATAGAATAGTTGTCACATAGTTTACAAACAATGATTTTTTTATTATAATATAGATACAACATTAACAGTGATGATTTCATGTGTTGATCAACATTTAAAGTTTGAGCCAAATAGTATAGGCAATAAGTGCCTATAGTATCCCTACAACCCTTTGCAACAGCAGCAATACCTGTGTGTCATGTACGTGAAAGAATATGCAGATATCCCAAGTGTACCACTTGGCAGTAGAACTGCTTTTTCAGCATTTTTACAACCTGCTTTCAAGCCAAAATGTACTAGCAACAAAATGTAGTAGCAAACCGCAAAAAATAAATTTACTCATTTTGAATCCAGATTTACCTGCACACCATCATTTCATGTTGAAAAGCACCAGAACGAAGTACATGAATTCCACACACCATTTTTCACATACCGCCCACAAATCACGGAAACCAGTATGTTTACCATTTTTAGAGCAATTTTACTTGGTGGCACCTCTTCTTTGTCATCCTTCCAGGCTGACATCAGGGCCTTGAATGAGCCGTAGGCAAAAGGGCTGCTTCTGCAGATGGCCGAGAGGGAGCCAGGCTTCTTATTCGATATTACAAGGCAAAATACACCAGGAAAGGTGGGATGTGCGGTTGTTCCAAATTGGTGCTCATGCAACCTTTGTCAAAAAATGACCAGCGATGTCGAACGACTGCTGCAACATGCAGCCTGATAAATGTATCAGCCTTCAACCTGTAAGTAATACAAGGTGTGTGGCAGCGGACTCAATCTCCTAACCTCCTGTTTTTGGCGCCAACTTCCCATCTCCCATCTGTTTGTGGGTCCAACCTTTTACCCAAACTCCCACCTCCCACCATTTTTTACAGTCAATCTCCTATCCAATCTACCACCTCCCACCATTTTTTAGATTTAAGCTCCCACCAATTTTCCAGACCAACCTCGCACTTTCTGCCACCCCAATTACTTGTGTACTGTAGTGAACATCATTTTCTGAAGTTACATATTTCTTACTACAAATCAGTTTAGTAGCAGGGTTGGAGTCATTATAATGATAAAGAAATGA
>SDWI01001919.1:53637-71491 GCA_009193005.1 Lamellibrachia luymesi
ACACACACACACACAATTATATATGTATATATCTCACCTGAAATTGACATAATACTTGAGAGTACTCATTTATCGTTTGTTCAACACAACACATCTGAGAGCGACATGTGCTGGGGAGTCCAGTACAAACCTTGTCTGTTGCTGTCAAAGGCTCGTGCTCACGGTGGGCTGGTGCATCCCCTTCATTCGTCAGCCATTAGTGACTGTTTAGTCACATGATGTAGGATTCCATGCCATCGACCCTAGGATTGAAAACTGTTTCAAAACATGCCACATTTCGCCACTAGTATCAAGAAATGAGAGTGAATAGGTTTTAGAATGCTAAATTGTGAAATACTATGGGTATTACCAAGTAAGTCTGTTTGTTAGCATTCATGGCAATTTAGTATGTCAGTGACCCAGTATAGATCAACCTGGTCGTGTTAAAATTGGTAGACATTGTAATTGCCAGAAAATTATTATATATTCTTTCACAAGGATTCCTTCCATCAAACTACACTGTAATACTTTGTTTCTTGATATCAAAGTATCAATATATTTACACATTTTAAGAAATGCCACTATTTACATGAAACATTATGAAATGTTACTGTAGAATTTGTAAAGTGTGATTGTATACAGCCAAGCAAAGTACTTACAATGAGGCTTTTCACGGAGCCGTCAGCCTTCTCACAAGAGTACCAGAAATGGTTCGCTATGTCTCCTGCTCATGTCAACATCAGTCCATTTCCCTTCTCTAGCCCTACCTGCAGAAAAGAAACAATCAGTAGCATATAGGTGATAACTTCAATTAACACTCGCAAACACTCATATTAAATAATATGACATCAGTCTTCTAAATTATTTATGGTGTGCTTTTACCAAAGTATAAATTGAACAACTCGAAGCCCAAGGCTTGGATCCTTTTCTGACAATTGTCTGGATATCGGTCGAATACCCTTAGCCCTCATTCCATGATTCTTAAATGGATTGCAACACTCAGGATTAGGCAAAGATTTTTCTTTTAAGCCATAACAACTATCACTTAAAGTGCTCCACACTATGAGACTAACACCTAAACCCATGGTTTTATATACAATCAACCCTGTGGGATTGTATATCCTATTGTAATGATGGCAGTGGAAATGTCAGTGTAGCAATACACACAGCTGAGCATCAGTCCCCTGTCAAATCCATTGGGCTGATATAATGCCAGATACCAGATCCTTGGGCCCTGTGCTGTGTATTGCCCCTGACACTTCCACTGTCACAAAGCCAAACAGAATGCCTCCAAGTGGGCTGTAATGTTAAACCCTCCCAGGCTGGCTGCAATATGATGCCAGCTCTTCTGGTGGGAATGGTAACCTGCTAGTTGGCAAATGCTCCAAAATCTGGAAGAAACACTGCATTTGAAAAAACCCAGACAAAAACAGATGATCAAAGTACATTGTGTCATCTAGACCCAAATCAAAATAAATTTGACCAATTACAGATAATGCACACAACATTGAGGGTATATGGTTAAATTAGACTGCAAAACCTATATTTGTGTGAACATTGCCACCACTCACAAAAATTACCACCATATTAGCTTTAGTTCCAACCACACAGCAGTATGTACTATTAAATGGTACATTTGCATGTTAATAGACATTTTGGCAGTAGACAAATTCCTTGTGGACTAGTAAAATATATAATTTAACTTGGTTATAATACTCTGATGGTATACACAATTTGTTTCAACTCCTGAAATATATCACAGTGTGACAAAAATCCCTTACCTAACAGGCAGTAGCCTAGTAAGCCTACATATTTGATTACAGTTAAGCAATTAACATAAGATTTACTGAAGCATGTTTTTTTCTTCAAAGTTTGTGATCCTGGGTGACGGAGGCATTTGTGATCCTAGGTGATGGAGGCAGTTTTGATGAAAATCTTTTTTATTGCCTTTTCATTCATAATGTGCTCCGATTGTGACAATTATCAAATATATATGAATGAAATAAGACTACATAATGGAGATGCTTTGATGGGCAATATTGGAATTTGATACGCACATATGGGCGATAATGGGTAACAGTGCGTCTAACGCATATAAATAACTTCAACAACAGGCAAAACACAAGGATACTGTTTAGCTAAGTTTCCCTTGTCCACTCTGCACAAAACTTGATGGTACTAATCCTAAGCTGTTGTTGTGGGCGTGAGTAAAGTGAGGGATTGATGATCTTTAGTTAGGCCACACAACAATATTCTGGGTTTCATCAGAAATCCGGGAGATTTGTTCTCCCGTCTGGGAGAACAGCAGATTTTATAGATTTCCAGGAGAAACTTTGACAACAAAAACGTTTACTCACTTCCAATTGCGACGACTTCTTTTCTTCAGCAAATAACTTTAACCTGTCATCTGCAAAAATATATATTTTTTCAAGGTAATTTGGCAAAAACCTGTTTTTTCTTCAACTTTCTTAGTCAGTAAATATTACATATAAATCTAATGTGGGCAGAGCAGGTTTTCATATAGGCAAATTGCCCGTATGAAAGGCCACCACATACAGTAACCCAAACTGATAAGATAAAATGTGGTTTAGCAATGCTAGACACATGGAGATTAAGAAGAGATCAAGTAGAATTTTTTTAATATTTAATGGTTTTGAAAATATAGGTCAAGGTTAGTGGGCACAAAGTAGCATTAGTTAAAGAACCGTGTAGATAGTTCATAAGTACTCATTCTCACAGAGGATAATAAATGTATGAAACACAACATCTACTGATTATGTAAATAATCATAAATAAAATAAAATTATGTTTAAAAACAAAACTGACACATATTTGATAAGGGCAGGCTATGCATAGAACACACTCGATAACCCAATGGCTTCCTTGTCCACTTGTTACCTGGAGTAATAGCTTTGGATCGTATGTCAAAAGATACACTTAACTTAAACTTGATGAGAACTACTAACACCCACCTAATAATCCATTGGCTAGTCGTAGTACCTCCGCAGCCTCTGGTGTTAAGAGCCCAGTTTCCTTTGCTGGCACCCAAGTTATTGTTTTTGATTCGCTGGAACTTGCATCATCATGGTGCCATTTGATACATACACAAAACCGTTTTCCTGCAATGTGGATGAAAGAATATATACCATGTGCACTGTATGCAGTTATTAGCATCACACACAGTGCATGACTGAAACAGCAGAATTAGTAGTTTGTATTATGTAAATATGAAGAACAAAACCAAAGTTACAGGATACCATTGCCTGTATGATTATGGCACCATAGAACTGTACCAAATGAAACAACAGAATGACAATTGTATATAACTTACTACAGCCACACTGTGTTGATAACAGCAAGGCAGAATTAATACCTTATAATGACATGCATACAACTTAATCGGACATTTTGGCGTTGAAGCAAATATTTCTTGTAAACAAAATTACCAAATATAAATAAACTTTGCCAATGTAAAGTAGGATTCTTACACAGAGTGGAACCTCGCTACCAAGGTCTCTCTCAGGACTAGGTCAAAGTGACCTGAATAGAGAGTTGACTGTATTAGAGGGACTTAATGTCCTACTGTTCTGGAGATAATGTGGGTCTGACCCAAGGTGACCATAATGGCAAGGTGGCTGTCAAGCGATGTTCCACTGTACTTACCTGGGAAGCATTTAGCTATGCCAAAATTACAGTTCTAAAACTATTTGTTAATGTAATTCAAAGACAATAGCCAGATACTTATGTACATTACAATCCTCCATTGTGACAGGTACAATATGCTAATTAAGAGTACATACATTAATGAGCTTGTCTCGTTGCTGCAGCTGTTGCTTGAGGAATGCACACTCGTTCTGTAGGTCTGTGTAATCTCACTTCTTGTGCTCCAACTCCTGCAAACAGGAAAGTGAAAGTTCACAGAGTTAGTCTGCAAACAAAGTAAAAGTTCACAGAGTTACTCTGCAAACAAAGTGAAGCCAACTTGAACCAAGTAACAGCTACAAAAAGTATAAGACCACTGAGTTACTGCCACAACAATAGATGTTTGAAATAGCCCATACTACACACATGATTTTACAAAATATAACCTTCACCAAAGTTTGAAACGTATTCACTGTGATTTTAGCTTAATGAAGCTGGCATGTCTCTCCCTGGGCCAGATGTCTCAGGTTTCTGTGCTTACTTATAGTTATACATTCTTAACTCCCTAAATCCCTGGTCTAGCAAGGTACACACTTCTACAACGCTACATATCACATTCATACGTGTCAACCCTGAGTGGTACAAACCTGTAAGACTAACCACATAAATCCATAAGACTCACAAACAAGTATGTATGTCCCCTTCCCTGCAGACAACTGCAACCTGGACAATAGCCCCTTGGGACTTTTGCCACCTAGGACAATATATCTATTTATCCTTTATTTAAAAATCAACCTAACCCCCCAAAAATAACACAACACGATCACAAAAAACGCCCACAAGACCGTCATAAATTTCACAAAAGTGTAACGGATAAACTGTAACACTTGGCTAATGCTAATCTTGCTTATCCAACTCTTGCTCGCCTTTGTGAACTCGCCGAAAAAAGAGTCTAGTTCCGAATACATGGTGTGTCAGTTACCCACTCCATTTTGTGTAGGCGTTCCCGTGAAGCGCCAGCAGCCAATCAGCGTCATTATCAAGATTCTATGCTATAACTCTATTTTGCATAATTTCACTTTTCAGTGTGACAGTTGTGTTAATACAATCAAAGTATAATTGTGATACATATATATATATATATATACTGCTAAACGTTCACTCTTATTTGAGCTAGCCAAATCCACGGATGAGAGCATAATTAATCTGGGTGCATGTCTTCTTGTAACACTCCTCCAGCTGAGATAGCTCCCTCTGGTGGCACATACACACAACACATGCAATAACTGACTGCGGTATTGGATATTTATTAAAAATTGCATTTCCACGTTAAATCCGCATCTTTAGCACTTCAGTCATTATAACAGAAACTGCCTGTGTGTGTTCATTGTTGGCACTCACGTCGTCTCTTATGAAATGTGATCGGAAATAAAATTCTTAAAAAAATAAATCTATGTACGCCATTAAAAAAACAGCTGTTAAGCCCCCCCCCTGACAATTGCATGATATTCTTCTTCTGTCTTGTGTTGAATGCGTCACATAGTGCGGAAACAATCGCACACCACCCTCCGCTGTCCTTTGTCTGGTGAATGAGCACTGACATAAGATTCATATAACCTGTGCTTGTCACTGTGTAATAGCCTTGCGGTGGCTTTTATTTAAAAAAAATTTAGAACTGCAAATACTAACAGAATAGAATATTTTCTAATTTAAAAAATGACATGATGCCAATCCCTTAAGTAGGATACAGTGACCCACAGGCCACGTGTCCTATTATGAACTTTAACATACTTCGATTTCTCTGCCATCTTCTGTAAGAGGAAGAATCACTACTTCTTCTCCGGGAACTTCCTGTGTAGACTCGAGGCTGCAACTGAATGAACGACAACTTGAAATTACCAAAGGAGTTATTTTGAAGATTACATCTAGATCACAATAGGCTAAAACAAACATTTAAATGACAGTTACATGTCTCGTATGTGTTAAATAAAAAACAGGTACATGAACCAATAAAACTGGCATTTCATTAGCTATTTGTGTTGATACATATTATATTATGAACGGAAGAAAATATGCGTACTGGGGTGTTATGTTTAATAAACATTGGGCAAAGATTAACATAAGTTTTGAAAAAGAATACTGATTTGCCTTGACATTTCAATAAACCGTATTTATTGTGTACTGGGGCTAGTTAGATGTTTTCGCCTGCTTGGAGGTTTAACAAGCCTTGATAAATTACTTGTTAGAAAGTTACGTAAGGAGGGATGAGTGACATTATAAAAATCATTAAAAAGAAATTCACATTTATACATAATGTGAAAAAAGCAGGAAGACGTTGTGGAAAGAATGTTGTGTAAAAGCTGAAAGAAATTTCAGAAAAGCTGGAAGGCATCGTGGAAAAGCATGAAGATGTGTAAAAATGTTGTGTAAAAGCATGAAAACATTGTGGAAAGAATGATGTGGAAAAGCATAAAGATGGTGTGGAAAGAATGTTGACTTTAAGCTGTGGAAAAGGCAGGACAATGTTGTGGAAAGTACATTGTAGAAATGGCAAGACAACGTTGTGGAAAATGCAGGATGATGTTGCAGAAAGAGCATTGTGGAAAAGGCAATTCAATGTTGTGGAAAGAACAGTTTTGAAATGGCAGGACAATGTTGTGGAAACAGCATTGTGAACAAGGCAGGACAATGTTGTGGAAAAGGCAGGACAATGTTGTGGAAAGAACGTTGTAGAAAAGCAGGAAGACACATGAAAATTACAGACCTTTTGTTCGTTCATCATCCCATATCTGCGGTCTTGTTTCTCCTCCGTCTGTCACAAAAATAATTTCATAAGCAAACAAAATTAATACAGCAGTATGCATTTACGCGTGCTTATATTTGACTGGATCATTGTTTCGAAAATGGTGCATGGAACCGGAACATATGGTGGGAGGGTAATGTTCAATACATTCTGTTACTTTGTAGAAGGCAGCAAGTCGGTGTTGTAATTATTTGGATTCTAGTGTCTGTCATATTTATTGAGAAGGCCCACAACGTTGGTTGTACCAGGGTGGTCATTTACAGTACACAGGTGTTAACCATATAAATTTGTCAGCCTTTCAAATATCAACAGGAACATATTCAACCAGCCACACCAGGGTTAATAAATGCTTTTATAAAAAAATTAAATATTTGTCCATTTTACCAGGGTTTGTTTCCATTATAGTTGAAACTGTAATGATGTGCAATCAATTAAATTATAATATGTCATTGTAACATTGCTTAGAATGGTCTTGTGTGGAACAACAGATGCACCGATTTGACCATGAGATTTAAAAATTCTATAAAAGCGGGACATTTTGAAAAAAAATAAGAAAGCTGGACCAGGAGAAAAAATAGTATTTCCTGCCCAAAGGTGATGTTGACACCTAAAATGAAATGAGTGCAGTTTTACCCTAATGGCATCCACCTCCTGTTGCTGCCTCTCCAACTCTCGCATGCAGATCTCCCTCGCTTCAGCCCTCGCTCCCCGCTTCGACGCAAGCCTTGCCTACGCCTGGTGGACAATACCAACATTACACATTAATGGCGACAAACTGCAATGCACCCAACTCCAATGCTCCAACACTAACAACAGTGAAGTTAATGATGGTGACGATGCAATTCAGTTTTACAAGATCTGATGCGTTGGTAATTTTGTTAATAGTTAATTTTTTAATATCAAAATATGTTTTACTGCCAATAATATTATAAGTCATCATAATTTTATTTTTAAATATGCACTATTTTTCGTGGCCAGAAGTAATAATAATAATAATAATAACTTTATGTATTCACTAAAATCCAGTAAAACTCTGTTCAGTAATGTTTACAAAACTAAAATATAAATAATAATAATACATTAAATTTACAAAATATTATGATTTTGCACATAGAAGATGTCTTAATAACCACAACTAAATAAGATATTTGTACAAATGTTCTAGTGTGTCGTAGTAGATACTATGAAATGATTCTGAAATGAGCTGAGAGAAACACTGATATGAGAAGGGACCTTCATTTGTACATGGTCACGAGAATGCCTAATCCTTTGGTTTTGTTGCGCCACTGAGCTAAAATTTTCCGAGGATATTGGCGCCAAAGAAGTCATTTTATTATTATTATTATTAAATTGGTGTCTGCACTTTTGGTAGGTACTACATGGTAACTATGCTAGGTACTCTAAAGTACCTCTGCTTGGGTCTACATGGTACTTCAGCAGGTAGCACAAGGCCCCAGCTGGCTACCACAGCTGATTACTGGAGCTGACTACATCAGCAGTTTGCACATCAACAGGCCAACAAACAGGAGCATTAGCCAGGCCTTAATTAGCCCAATATGTTGCTAATTCCCATGGATAATGGTCAGTGTTGGCACTGAACTATCAGTCACTGATAACTACTGCAGTGAGTATGGCTCCACATTCTGTGGTCCACAGGCAGCTGGGACAAGACCACCATTGATAATTCTTTACTAATATTAACTTTCATTATGTACAACACTGAATTTCGCAGAACTATGTTTAGAGAGCTAACCTTCTATTTCCACACTGAACAAGGAATCAATTCTACCTTTAGTAACACTCTATGTCACTATGTAATCAACCAGTCAGTGTTAATCAGTGATTTGACAATACATAGGCACACTATAAGATTTTGACAACTACTTGATCAGATTAGGTATTTTTCTGCCTGCAGTAGAGGTAAAACAGTATTGTTCAATGTTCTGAGTGGAGGACAGCACATAGCAATTACCGCGTACCTTCTCTTTCAAGACTTTCTGGTTCATTCCAGGTTTATATACGCTCAGTACATTTGTTTTGGAATTCCTTTCGTTTTGTATTTTGCGCAATCTAAATTACAGAGAAACTTAAAGACGTTGGATGGAAACCCGACAGACAAGGAGTAACATTAAAAGACTATGAATATTATATAAAATGTAGCACAAACTGATATATATCCCACTAGACAAGTACACTAAACACTAGGTGCTCACGTAAACACAATATTCAATTTCTTCAAATTAGACACACATCCAACACAACTCGAAACAGTTCTTCCTGTCTACCTTTAGATTCATTCAAAACAAGTCTCAGTCAACATATAAGAGACTAGCCGATCAGCTAGCCACAATGCGCACTGGCGGGAAGTGTCCTTAAGGATATTACTTGGCAGTAGAAAGTTTACATGCACAGCCACAGATACATGTTCATCTTTCCTGCTCATTTTGTCACTGAGGAAGCAACAATAATTTTAAATAAACTATTTGTTTCATAAGTTCATGATATATATTTAGACGACAGTGCTGCTTGACCTCATATGCAACAGCTGTGTGTACTGACAAAGTTTAAAGAAAATATAAACAAATCATATTCACTGCATATGACTGAGGCAGAAAAGACAAGGCTGAAGCAGAAGTACCAGGAGAAGAAGACTGCAGCAAACAAGGCTGTTGTGAAAGCAAGAGATAAGAAACAACAGGATTGGTGGGATAGGATTGAAGAAGATGGTGGGAAAATTGATCTTCCAGCTGGCCAGAGATAGAGACAGAGATAGCAAAGATACTACTCCAACATCTGCAATGAAGAGAAGTGATGGGACATTGGCCACTGGGGTAAAACAAGTGCTAAGTGTATGGGAGGAATATTTCAAGAAATTACTTAAACCCGGAGGGAGAATGATAGAGATACCACATTTTGTAAGGAGAGAGCTGGTCGTGTGGACAATAACAGAAGAAGAGGTTGATAAAGCTGTAATGAAGATAAAAACTGGGAAGGCTGTATGAGTGGAAATGGTGAAAGCAAACAGACTAGTGGGAATCAAGTGGTTGAGGAGACTGTTTAATGCGTGCTTCAAAACAGGAGAGATAACAACATAGTGGCAAAGAGAAGCGATTGTGCCAATAGGGAAGGGGAAAGGGGACATCCATGATCTAGGGAGATACAGAGGCATCACATTACTTAGCCAAGCCCTGAAATTGATGGAAAGGATACTGGATGCAAGGGTGAGGCATATAGTCCACCTTGCTGAGAGACCTTGCATTTGCAGTCATGAGATGGATGGAGGTCAGAGTGGCAGAGGTCAGAATGGTTGAGGAAATGTACAAAGAGACAACAGCAGTGGTGAGAGCTGAAAGAGAAACATCGGAACAATTTGGAGTGGGAGTAGGACTTAGACAGGGAAGTGCCTTGAGTCTCCTGCTTTTCATTATGGTGATGAACCTGATCAGTGGAAAGGTATCTGAACAGGAAGAACTTAAGAAGATATTATATGCAGATGACTTAGCAGTGGTGGCTGATAACAAAGAGGATTTACAGAAAACATTACAAGAATGGAGTAACACCTTTAGAAAACATGGCCTCCGAATGAATCTGGAGAAGACAGAAGTAATGTGGATAGGTGAACAAGTGGTGGACCTACGAAATGGCAGCATTCAAAACCAGATTCTCTCGATTGAGAGTCCGATGTTCTAACCAATCCGCCACCATGCACCACACACCAATACATGTATAGGTTATTGTCTAACAACATGTCTGTCATTCGAAAGAGATACAATTCGGAACTATAACGTACTAATTTAGAATGTTGTACGGTTCTTGATGTATCTAACAGTATTTCTTTCATGCACATGCACAGGCACACTCATACACACTCAGACACACACAGTGTCACACACACACACACGCACGCACACACGCACGCACGCACGCTCGCACGCACGTACAGTTCATTTGTATGGACGTACATATGTACAATTCATTTCAATTCAAGGTGCACAAACATAATATCTGCTGGTTGGCATTTTATTGGTTGGNGCACGCACACACACACGTACAGTTCATTTGTATGGACATACATATGTACAATTCATTTCAATTCAAGGTGTACAAACATAATATCTGCTGGTTGGCATTTTATTGGTTGGTGTGAAAAAGAAAGTGTACTTGAGACAGAACACAAATAAATAATGAAAATGAAAGTACCAGAAGGTCACCATGAATGCTATTTATAAACAGTCAGCTCCCCACTAGGGCAGACTTCAAATTGAAAGCAGGTCCATTTGAAAAATTTCCATGTGACTCATCGCAGTCACATGACCCTCTCTATATAGGTATGCAAGCACACAGGATTCAATGGAAACTTTCTACACTGCAGACAAGACAGAAACATGAAGCCAACCAAGCTGTAACAACTAAACCCACGACGTCATCTACAAAAATACCAGTGAGTGGGATATATCACTATCATTGTAGATCATCTATAGGCATCTTTTGCGCAATATTACTGTAAACACAATCTGCTGCTTTGCTTCATAGTATATTAATTTTTATATTCGCTATTCTGCCGCCGACAACATTCGTCGAATCACGACCACGTGTGCTAAGAGTAATTTCAAACAATTTTATTATGAAAAAACATCATGTTGTAAACACAAAACCCATCTTTTATTTTTACTTTACCCGTCGTTGTCAGACATTTGATCGTCTTCAAGACGGGCAGACGGGTCTCTGGCTAAGGCCCTGCCGCCGCACAGTGAATCACTTCTGATGTTATCTATCTAACAAAGCCATTATTTATAACAAAGCCATTATGTTGCTGTAGACCACTCTTCCAGCCACGGCAAAATAAATGATGAAAGTACTGCCTCAACTGCACTTGTACCATCTCAACGTGTAATATTTCATGAAATACACTACTGAACTATTCACACTGCCAATACTGTCAACGGAAAAACAAATGATTACCAACATTCAACAATTTAAGTTATAATGATATAAATATATGGTTACAGAACTATTCATATTGCCACTAATGTTAATGGAAGCCCAACTGATTATCAACAATCAAACATATTGCAATGAGTTTCTTTAAACAATATATGCTAGTGAATTATTCTGACTGCCCAATAACGTTAATGGAAACCCACTGCAATTTAACTTTTTACAAATATTCCGAACTGTTTCCACTTTCAATAATGTTAATGAAACTGTAGCGGTTTAGTCAGTGGCCTTGACCTGTTACGATGATCGCACCCTGACGGAGTTATGTGAACTAGAGTGATTGACTAACACGTATTGTGCTCTGACGGAATAAAAGTTGTATTCTTGTCAGCGTGTGTTCACTACATTGGTGACCCTGACGATACCAAGACAGTATATTGGTATGCAACACGCATACACACACGAACTAAACTGTAAGTTCAACAAACGTGGCATTACACGCATATTGTGTATGAGCTGTGCGACCTGTGACTATTCAACCATTACGCACTCGGCGCACTCGCACGTACAACGTAAACAATCAACATGGCCGATACACACGCTGTCGGCCTCAAACTGCCGGTCTTCTGGGCCGATCACCCACGGGTCTGGTTGCAGCAGGCAGAGGCGCAGTTCGCCTTACGGAATATCACGGCCGACGACACGAAATACCATTATCTTGTCGCGGCCTTAGATCAGACGACAGCTCTGCGCGTGATAGACATTTTGGAGGATCCGCCACAACATGATAGGTACGGAAATCTGAAGAGAAGGCTTACCGACATATTCGGACTATCAAGGCGACAGCGTGCAGATAGACTACTAGATATAGGCCTACAAAGTCTGGGTCACAGGCGACCTTCACAACTCATGGACGAGATGCTTGCCTTGCTTGGTTCACACAAGCCGTGCATGTTATTCGAGAGCATTTTTCTAAAGTGCTTGCCAGAGGACATCCGCCTGCACCTAGCCACGACTAGTTTTGACGATCTATGGACTCTCGCCCATACTGCTCACGAACTCTGGCAAGTTAGGGAACAACCGGTTGTTGTTTTCTCCTCAGACACCCGTCGACCGAGAAACACGAGAACAACACCCGTCGCGACACCGAGAGCAAACGAACCCGTGACGCATGATGAAGATGTGTGCTACTACCATCGGCGATACGGCAACGCGGCCAGAAAGTGCAACACCCCGTGTGCATTTGCGGGAAACGACCGGGCCGGTCGTCATTAGTCGCTTCGGCGGCCGGCCAACTTAACAGCCTACTGTTCCTCGTGGACGGTTACTCTGCAAAACGATTCTTGGTTGACACGGGAGCAGCAGTCAGTGTTTTCCCCGCCTCCCATCAAGACATCGACAGCGGCTCACGCACACCCTCTCTGGTCGCCGCTAACGGGTCAAAAATTGCAACTTACGGGACACGAAAGATGAAACTACGTCTGGAGAACCAGGACTACACATGGCCCTTCATTCTTGCTGAGGTAAAAACACCGCTTCTCGGAGCTGATTTCCTGCAGACGCATGGATTGTTAGTTGATCTCCAAAGCCAACGTTTAGTCAACACCACTTCGTTCACGAGTTCTACTCTCAAGCAATCCAACCAGCCGGCACTGTCGCACCACGTCGCATCGGACGACACATACAAGCGGATACTAGATGAGTTCCCTGCTATCACTCGTCCAGAATTTTCTAGTCCTTGTGTTTGTCATGGTGTTGAACATTTCATCCCCACAACCGGCCCGCCTGTGCACGCTAGAGCTCGCAGTTTACCACCAGATAAACTTGCTGTTGCTAAGGAGGAGTTCAGGACGATGGAAGAAATGGGGATCATACGACGATCAGATAGCCCGTGGGCGTCTCCCTTACACATGGTGCCTAAAAACTCCGGTGGTTGGAGGCCGTGCGGTGATTATCGAAGACTCAACGATGTGACAATAGCCGACCGATATCCGGTGCCACACATTCAGGACTTCTCTTCACAACTTGCAGGCGCTACCATGTTCTCCAAGATCGACCTGGTACGTGGCTACCATCAGATTCCGGTAGCTACAGATGACATCAGCAAAACTGCCGTAATCACGCCTTTCGGCCTGTTTGAGTTCCTACGAACACCGTTCGGTCTCAAAAACGCAGCGCAAGCATTTCAGCGCCTCATGGACACTGTCTGTAGCGGACTCGAGTTCGTTTTTGTCTACCTAGATGACATTTTGGTGAGCAGTGCATCTGCAGAACAACACAAACACCACCTACGAACAGTTTTCCACCGTCTGGCCTCCCATGGTTTAGTGATCAACGTGAGCAAATGCAAATTTGGAACAACTACCATCGACTACCTGGGCCACCGGATCACAAGTCAAGGAGCTGTTCCATTGCCTGCGAAGGTAGAAGCCATCCGGATGTTCACACGTCCTACAACTGTCAAAGGACTCCAACAGTTTGCCGGGATGGTGAATTTCTATCATCGTTTCGTCCCTAATGCAGCTCACATCATGCGTCCCATATATGATGCAATGGCAGGCAAGCCCGTGACCTTGGAGTGGTCAAACGACCTAGAGGAAGCATTCGCGACCGCAAAGGAGGCCCTCGCACAGGCCACTATGCTCGTACACCCACATGCTGACAAGCCCATCGCACTCACAGTCGATGCCTCGGGAGCAGCAATCGGCGCCGTTCTTGAGCAAAACCTTGGCTCCTGGAAACCAGTGGCGTTCTTTAGCCGCAAACTTCGCGCTGCCGAACAGAAGTACAGTGCGTTCGATCGTGAACTTCTAGCCGCGTACCTGGCTATTCGACACTTTCGCTACTTCCTGGAAGGGCGCTCCTTCGTCCTTTTCACTGACCACAAACCGTTGACTTTTGCGATTTCCAAAACCAGCGATCCGTGGTCCTCGAGGCAACAGAGACACTTGACATACATCTCGGAATTCACGACAGACGTGCGCCACATAGGGGGCAAGAACAACACCGTAGCAGACACGTTATCCAGAGGTGAAATCTCTGCGATCACCTCGCCCCATCCTGGTGTAGACTACAATGCCATGGCAGCAGCCCAGCGAACAGACGAAGGTATCACTTCCGTCCGAACAGCCACCACTAGCCTCGTCATCCGTGACGTTCCACTCGGCAACAATGGCGAATTGATCTGCTGTGATATCTCCACTGGACGACCCAGACCTCTCGTCCCCGACACATGGCAACGCACAGTTTTCGATGCATTCCACGGCCTCTCACACCCGTCAATCCGGACAACGAAGAAGATGGTCGCGGCTAAGTTTGTGTGGCCAGGTCTTCAAAAACAAGTCGGCATCTGGGCAAAAGCGTGTCTCCGTTGTCAAGCAGCTAAAGTGCATCGGCATACCACCGCCCCGTTGGACCAGTTTACGCCAGCGACCCGCCGTTTTGATCACATCCACGTGGACATCGTTGGTCCTCTTCCACCGTCACATAATTATGGCTACCTGCTCACAGTGGTAGACAGATTCACCAGATGGCCTGAAGCAATACCACTGGTGGATGCACAGACTATCACGTGCGCGAAGGCTTTTGCATTCCATTGGATCGCCCGTTTTGGTGTTCCGGTAGAACTGACGTCAGACAGAGGGTCACAGTTTACTTCAGAATTGTGGGCGATTTTGTCTCAACTACACGGCACCCGTCTGCACAGGACAACCGCGTACCATCCCCAGTCTAACGGAATTGTGGAACGTTCTCATCGTCATCTCAAGTCCGCTTTGATAGCTCGCCTCAATGGTCCCAACTGGATTGACGAACTGCCATGGGTTCTGCTTGGCATCCGCACCGTACCCAAAGAAGACCTAGATTGTTCCTCAGCTGAGATGGTATATGGAGCCCCACTAACCGTTCCGGGTGATTTCCTACCACGTGGTCAGGAAACGCAGGAGGCAGCGCAATTCCTTCCTCGACTCCGCGAGACAGTTCGCGGGCTAGCACCGCGGCCTCCCGTTCCACACGGTACCAGACCGTCGTCAGTGCCAGGTACACTCGCAAACAGTTCTTACGTGTTCGTCCGCCGTGATAGTCACCGCCCGCCTCTCACACCACCATACGAGGGACCTTACAAGGTTTTGACGCACGGCGATAAGACGTTCTTACTCGACTACGGCAATCGACAGGACAGCGTCAGCATCGATCGCCTCAAACCTGCATTCCTTGACCCGGTGAAACCGGTTGAGGCTGCCAAACGAGCTCCTCGTGGTCGTCCAGCTACAAACGTGGAGACGAGATCCGGCCGCCTAGTCAAGCATCCTGAACGCTATACTCCCCTATAACGGGTGCTGGAGGGGACTGTGTAGCGGTTTAGTCAGTGGCCTTGACCTGTTACGATGATCGCACCCTGACGGAGTTATGTGAACTAGAGTGATCGACTAACACGTATTGTGCTCTGACGGAATAAAAGTTGTATTCTTGTCAGCATGTGTTCGCTACAAAACCCAAATAATTACCAACAATGAAACATACTGCAATGACGTAGCACATGATGGCGTAGCACATGATGGTGTAGCACATAATGACGTATAGCACACAATGCCAGTGTTGTTATTACTACTACACATCAATTTACGTTGATAACAACAATAACTGTATTTCTTTAAAAACACAGGATATTTCCTATAATGTGTACTTAGTAGAACTCTACAGCAGAGCCAGGCACTGCCACTGGTCCTAGCCTGTAGTACAGGTAGGTAAATATAGCCCAGAATGTGCTCCCAATCAACCCCAAATGTAGGTGTTCTAATATAAGTTTGTGAACAGGTGGGGAGGAAACTCAGCCTACAACAAGCCAAGCTTACTTGTTTGTCTGTTTTATAACAATTACACTATACAACCACAGACCATCTCGACCAGACAAACACCACGCAAGTCAACATAAAATGTGCACTCTTATGAAGTGCAATCTTTAACCCACATGAAATATTAAGGTACCATCTCAAAAACAGGGTTTGAATTTAGCGGGGTCCCTAGATTCACTGCTGGACACCCAATAGTTCCGAATTTGGAGGTCCGACCGGTCCCTGAAATTTAGTCATAAACCATGCTACAGGTGCATCTCGAAGGCATGACACATGCATTACATAATTTTACGAGGTATTACCGGTGATGTCTTCATTTTATGAAAGTTAAAACTTTGCCGGATTAAGGGGGCAATCTCAAAATCTAATAAGAAATCCTCAATTTGTTTGCACAACTATTTCAGATTTATCCCATAGGAAGCTGCATAAAAATAGAATATTTATGCTGGCAATGCCAGGTGTTTAAGTTAAGCTACACACCTGTACGTTTAAACAAATGGTACTAATTATACAAACACCTACGCCAACCAAACACTGGAGACAAAACCTACACAAATCAAACACATCTGTCCAGTCAATATCTCGGTTAAGTAGCATGAACCCAGTTGACCTTCTGAGTTTTGGCCACTGGCCAGTAGCTTCATGCCAGTCCAGCACAGCAGTGAACTGACCCAAACATTAGGCAGTAAAAGGTAAAGGTTTGTTCTCATATATTGTGCAGTATCCAGTCCTTGGGACTGCTCAGTGTTTTACACTTACCCCCTGGCAGATCTGTTCATTCCAAAACTAACTCGACTACTGTGGGAAGCATTCAGTCATGGTTCAATTACTACACAAAATGATTTGCACCATTGTCTAAAATGAGCTACTCATTTACACATCTAAGTAAACCGAGGCAACACGAAATAAAAAAAATTACCCAAGCTTCGAAATGGCAGCAAGAGCATTTAAAACCAGATTCTCTCCAATGTTCTAACCAATCAGCCACCACACACCAATACATGCATAGGTTATTGTCTAACAACATGTCTGTGATTCGAAAGAGATACAATTAGGAACCATAACGGACTAATTTAGTATGTTGTACGGTTCTTGATGTATCTAACAGTATTTCTTTCATGCACATGCACACTCAGTGTCACACACACGCACACACACACACGTACATATGTACAGTTCATTTGTACGGACGTACATATGTACAATTCATGGTGCACAAACATAATATCTGTTGGTTGACATGTTATTGGTTGGTATGAAAAAGTAAGTGTATTTGAGACGGAACACAAATAAATACTCAAGATGTTATACAGTTAATACTAATATTAATAATGATACAAACTGAAATTTAATAGGGAGGAACCAAGAGGGGGATATCCACATAAATTTCCCCTCATGGGTTAGTCAATGTACACAAGGATACCTTCCTCTCAGGGTGGATATATATGAGGCCCAGTAGGGGTAAAGAAACTGGAACATGGTTATTGTGGTGATTGTGGTGAACCAAGTTAGTCATCCATGCTGCTGATAATGAAAGTACCAGAAGGTCACCATGATTCAGACTGCTATGTATAAACAGTCAGCTGCCCACAGGGGCAGACTTCAAATTGAAAGCAGGTCCACTTGAAAAAAAAGAGCC
>SDWI01001920.1:0-26047 GCA_009193005.1 Lamellibrachia luymesi
TGAGGACTGACTTGTGTTGTGATTGTGTATGAGTATACTTCACTGTAAATCATTGTTACAGGGTCTTTGTTAAGACTTGAATAAACTGGTCAAAAGGCATCATCGTGTTCTCCTTCCGGGACCTTGCTAATAACGAGGGAACCCCTTCTACGTGTCGAGACGTCTCGTATAATAGTTAATTGTACTGTTTGATTTCAATCAGCAGCGCCCCCGCACAGAGTTTTGGTGAACCTGAACGATGCCTTGTTATATGCATCGATTTTACGGTAGCCTTGGCGCTACGCGTAGGTGCCGTTGGAGAGGGCGATATTTTGGTTTAATTCTTTTTGAGGAGAAGTTCGGGTGCTGTAGGTGGTCGCTTTCATGGTTAGGTCAGAAAGTAAAAGATCGCCAAAACTTAACTTGGGTAAACGTGCTTTCTCTGTCGCTGCGCCTAGGGTCTGGAATGAACTCCCTATCACTTTGAAAACATCTGAAACTATTGCTATTTTCCAAAAAAAACTCCACCATAAATGTTCGGTTGTCCCTCGTTCTGATATACTGGTCGGTGTAGTTTTCGACCTACTTAATAGAATATGCCGTTTAAAAAAAATATGAAGAACCATTTTGTGTAAGAGATCGATATACCAAATCAGCAAAAGCTACTTCATTTATTCAATGCAAACAAATTATTAAAACAGTTGTTTTGAGTGAAAAACGAATATTGAACGTCTGGAAACCGGAGGAATTCGACCTATATTTATGGCAAGCCGTACAGACAATCGTTTTTAATTTTACCACTTTGTTCCTATTATGTCCACTTTTTATAACAACCAGGCTTGACATAGCGCTTTATAAAACACATACACATATTTGTATTGAATATATAACGTTAATGTAGTACATTTGTTCTCGTATATCTAACGCGATATCAAGCGAGGTTTCAATGGGTCGAAAACTGCACCGGTAACTATACTGAATTTTGCGCGTCCCTGTTCACGATTATGCTTACTGATTCTGTTTTGTTGCGCCTCTGAGCTCAGGTTCCTAAGGATATAGGCGCCATAGAAGTTAATTATTATTATTAGTAGACAGTCCGCCATGTGCCTAGCGGACAGATCGGCAACCACGTCACGCGTAGCGGACATATTGGCAACCATGGTCCATGCCGTAGCGGCGCTAGTTCAGCAAAATAAGATGTCTAAGAGACAATCGTCCATAGTGCTTTTTTTAAGCAATCTAATAAAAGAAGGTAACGTTTGTTAAAGCATATCCCGAAATGTTAGTCACTGAACTAGGCCGACATTATCCTTAAAAACGTCTGAATATTTCATTATTGCCAGAGTTTTACGGAACTGGTCAGCGTACGCTGCTGGTGCCTGGCGAACCCCTACTAGTGATCTAGTCTGGCACTATACTGCCATGAAATAGCAAAATGGATCAAGTGACGACGAGGTGTTTTTGAGATATCGGACAAAACATAGTATTGCTTTGCTCGCTTGTGCATTTTACGGCACAGTAATTATTTTAATATGTTTATGGTGTGGCAGAAGACACGATAAACTGAAATGTGAAAACAGTTTCAAATTCGATAAAGAACTTTTCGATATATGATTTTTGGAAGAATTTAACTTTTAATAAATTATTGTACAGCCGAGTCTGACTCTAATCTAGACCTAGTGCATTTGACATTGATTGGGATGTCAATAAAAATATTAAATTGTACATCTAGTTGTTAAAATAGTTTTATTATATGATAATAACCATAAAAAACTTAAATGTGAAAGAAGTTTCAAAATCGATAAAGTACTTGATAAGTGTTGTATTTAATATTGACTAAGAGTAAGATGTCAATAAAAAAATTCAAATTGCAGACCTGGTTTCAAAAATAGCGTTATTATGATATGCCAGTACGTATCAGAAAATAGCGTTATTATGATATGCCAGTACGTATCAGAAAATTAAATGTGAAAAAAGCTTCAAAATCAATATATATTTTTTTCTCAAATATAATTTTGAAGACTTCAAAATTAAACAGGCGCTCGCCACCAGGTAGCACTTGTATCATATTAGTGAGTGAAACCTTAAGGGCCCAACCCAATGCCGCCGTTATGCCATATAATATGTATAGCAACCTTGCATAATGCATATTGAACAACGGGACACGTAAATTATTAACCATGATGTGCGTAAAAAAACACATTTAATCACCGAATAAAGGGAGCACTATGGCGCTCAGGCCTCAATGCGAATTCTAGCTTCGAAAAAGGTGATTAAATGCGTTTTTACGCGTTAAATGTTTAATAATGTACATGTTCCGTAGTTCAGTATGATGTGTGCACGGTTACTGTACACATTTAATGTTAATAACGTCACAATCGAGGTGGGCCCGAATTCTAGACAAGTGTCCAAATTTAAAAACTAAGAGCTACGCTTGTCCTTTATACTTTTTTTTTGTAACAGGTCAGCGAGCCAACGCAGCTGTAACTTAAAACACGTCTTTTTCTGAACCCAGCCAAAACTCCGAATGACGCTCTAATTGGTTACCGACGCTAAATGTGGGTGATTTCCGTATTGACCAATCAAATCATATTTAGAGACGGCACTCGGCGTTTCTACGTCATATTTCGCGACAGTTGACGTATCATCGTATCTTACTGGACAGCTACCGCCCGCCTCAAGCCGGACAGCTCCCTGTCAGTTAAGGTGCTGTCCGGCCACGGTCCATCTGCTTTAATGGGAGCTTGGAGCTTAGGTTCTTCGCCTGACAAGTGGACTGAAATACTGCACCAAACAAAACAAAGAAAACTGTTAAGAAAGTGCCAGCCCTTCGAATTGCAAGCTGGAACGAATGATGAAATCACGCGGATTGAAGATGCAAGGTAGACAGAGAGCTCAGAAGACTCAACGTGGACATCGCATCTCTTCAGGAGGCACGCCTCGCAGCAAACGGATCACTGCGAGAGAAAGACTACACCTCCTTCTGGCAAGGAAAACAACCCGTGAACTTGCTGAGCATATACGCGCCAACACTCTGCTTCCCTCCGAAAGTCAAAAACCTGTTCTATGAAAAACTCCACTCCATCATCAACAGGGTCCCCCACTCTGAACACCTTCTTCAATTCCAAGGTCGATGACGACCATGATTGGCCTACCTGTCTTGGACACAATATCACTGGGAAAATGAATTAAAACGGACAGCGTCTGCTCGAGCGGTGCTCTTACCACAACCTCTGCGTTACCAACACATTCTACCAAGCTAAACCCTGTCAGAGGGTCTCATGGAAACACCCCAGATCCCATGGCTGGCATCAGTTGGATCTCGTCTGTATCAGACGTACTTCCCCCAAGATTGTGCTCAACACACACACCGTTTACAGTGCGGACTGTAACACTGACCACACCCTGGTATGCAGCAAAGTAAAACTCTGGCCACAGCGCAAAGGACAGCTAGGAAATCCGCCAATGACTATTGGAAAAATCTTTGCAGCTGTATTCAAATGTCATCGAACACTGGCGACATCCGAGGGATGTATGATGGCATAAACAAAGCTTTTGGACCTACCACCAAGAAAACTGCCCCGCTGAAGAGCAAAACAGGAGAAACCATCACAGATCCATACAAGCAGATGGACCGGTAGATCACTATCTAGACCTCTACTCCAGGGAAAATGTTGTCACCAAAACCGCCATCAACGCTGCTGGACCATTGCCTGTCATGCGTGAGCTTGACGAACTCCCTTCAGAGAAAAAGCTCACTGCCGCCTTAGACCGCCTGGCAAACGGGAAAGCCCCGGGAAGTGACGGCATTTCCCCAGAAATTACCAAGTGTGCCCCGTGTGCTCCTCACAAAACTCCGTGAACTTCTCTGCCAGTGCTAGGAGGAGGGCACAGTGCCTCAAGACATGCGGGATGCCATCATCATAACCCTGTACAAGAACAATGGTGACCGCGGCGACTGTAACAACTACCGCGGTATCTCTCTGCTCAGCGTTGTAGGCAAAACCTATGGGCGAGTCATCCTGAACAGACTGCAAAAGCTGGCAGAGCGAGTGTACCCCGAGGCTCCGCGAACAACAATTGCCCCTCTACATTTCCTTCATCGCTCTGACCAAGGCCTTCGACCTTGTCAGTAGGAGTGTTCAAACTACTGGAAAAGATCGGCTGTCCACCAAAGCTGTTGAGCATGATCACAGCCTTTCACAGCATCATGAAAAGCACAGGGCGACACGACGGAGTAGTTTCAAGCGCTTTTCCCATCAAGAGCGGAATCAAACAGGGCTGTGTCCTCGCGTCCACCCTATTTGGAATCTTCTTCTCCCTTGTTTTGTCGCACGCCTTCAGAACTTCTGAAGATGACATCTACATCCACACCAGATCGGACGGCAAGCTCTTTTCTCTAGCCCGCCTGACAGCAAAGAGTAAGATTCCTCAAAGTCCTCATTCGTGAACTTCTCTTTGCTGATGATGCTGCACTTACGCCCCACTCCACAGAGGTCCTTCAGAGACTGACAGACAGGTTTGCTGATGCCTGTAAAGAATTTGGCCTGACCATTAGCATTAAGAAGACGAACATCATGGGTCAGGATGTCCGCAACGCTCCATCCATCAACATCAACGAGCACACCCGAGAAGGTGTCCAATACTTCACCTACTTTGGCTCAACCATCACCAGCAAGCTGTCCACCGATGTCGAGATGAACAAATGCATCGGCAAAGCTTCTTCCACTATGTCCAAACTGACCAGTAGGGTGTGGGCATACAGCGCACTCACACTGAAAACTATGGTTCAAGTGTACAAGGCCTGTGTCCTCAGCATCCTGCTGTACGGCAGTGAGACATGGATGACACATGCCAAGCAGGAGCATCGTCTCAACACATTTCACTTACGTTGCCTCAGGCGCATCCTTGGCATCAAACGGCACGATCACATTCCCAACACAGAAGTGCCCAAGCTGGCAAACACCCCCAGACGGATGTGTGCTGACGTGATACGAAGGACTGCAACATCAACACAACATCATGGGAGACAACTACCGTAGAACGCGAGATATGGCGCGTAAGGGAGTGAAGGCCAGCGAGGAGAAGCGAAACACAACCTGAGTAGAGAGGAGACAACAACGAAAGGATAGTGAAAACAGCGCACCAGTTCTGATATCGGCCTACGTCTACTGAATATGTGAAAAGGACTTTCACTCCAGAATTGGTCTGCACACTCACAGTAGGCGCTGTCCCAACAACCATTGATTCTCCAGGCGCAGAAGCTATTGTCTTTCGAGACAGGGAGGCCTATATATATTCAGCGTTTCTACGTCATATTTCAATCCTATGATGCCATTGGTGGCGGGAATCTCGAGTGAGGTATGCTTTGCATCCGGCCCTTAAGGAAATTCGTCGATCAGTGAAGGAAACCGCATGAAACTAGATTTCATCTTACCCGTTATACCGATAGTTCAACAAGCAATCAATCAACTCAACCCTGATAAATATAACGAACTACACGACGGCAGCTTCACAAAAATATAAACCACAAATTACTGATTCCATGTATCGGCTGGTATTCAGTTCTAACTTATCAGTGGTACTAGAAAACTCTTGATTCTAGCGGCTGCTCGTATTTATTTCTAGCGTTCATCTTCACGTAATGAAATAACAACTCTTATCCTATAGGTGTTTTGTTTCTCTATCTGATATATGCCTTTTGTAGAAGGCTTTATCAATAAAGCAAACGAAATAACAATGTCTCGGTGAAAGAAGTGACTTCAGGCAGTGACAGTGCAACAGAATAAGTGCTGTCCGTAGACCATCGTATGTCTGGGGTTAGACGAATGGAAACAAATTCGTGGTATGCTGAATGTGTATGACAACTTTTGTGAAGATACGAACAAATAAAATGACAGTTGTAATTGTAGCAATTTAACAACATTGAGACATTATTATCAATACAAATAAAAACACGGATGTAAAAATAAAATTCCGTGACAAGCGTTGGTAACAATGTACGTAACTACGCACTCCAATAGGTCTGAGTTACGTAATCTACATCGAACATCCACAATGTGTTTAATGGACGAAACATCCCCATGGTTCTCCGGGAACGCCTACAATATTTTAGCAAAGCATGTGCGAAACTGACGGAGATTTTATTCGTTGTATGCTAAGTTACTTGAAATAACTACACTAGTACTGTAACGAAGTACCTTTAATTCGTTACATGACAACACAGCGGGTATACGAGGGAACATGCAGAGACAAAGATAGCATAGATGTCGCTCTATTTAAAATACGAATTGTATCGGATACGAATTGTCTAGGGCGCGAATTGCTTTGAATATACAACCATGTATACAGAACCCATTAATGATACGATGGTGCATTCCATTTACACTTCCAAACGTGGTACGATAGCCGTGCGCATGGAGGAATGATCATGTATGAGATGATGCCCGTTATGCTTGTCAACTTACTAGTTAGATTAGTTATTACCATTGTAAAGTGTACATAACAAAATGGTCAGCCCATGCGTTCGTATCCGACGCTTCTGTAGATATTATGCGGGATTTTAACTTTCGGTCGATATAAAGTGAAATCACATTAACAGTGTAGACACTCTGGATACATTGGATACAAATATACTCTTACATATGAAACAACTATATGTCAACTATAATTACCCCTTGCAGTTCATTGATAGCCGCCCGTGCTGATGGTTCATAGAGCAGCGTTTTACTGTCTTGAAGCAGTGTCACCATGGCGTCTATTTTCGTCTTTAGTTCAGCATCTGTCACTTTGAAATCGTGTGAGTGGATCAACTCGTTTCTTATATATCTCACCTGAAGTACAAAGCGATATGCACCGACAATTTAAGCATGGATAACACGCACGCAAGCACGCACGCACGCACACCCACATATAATTTGTTAATCTGATTGTTAAATCCTGAGCAATCATTAGACCGGTGTCAATTTCAGAAAACTGAAACCACGTGGGCATATTAATAAAGCATGCCAACAAACGGTTTTCGGGTGATTTGGGTGTACGGAAAACAAAAAGTGATGTTAGCAAACTGTGTGAGGACCACCTAAAGCACACACAAAATTGCGCCCGATTTGTTCACAAAATAGACAAAGAAACTTCTAATTAGTATAATAACGATCTCGTACAAACGGTTTTAGGGTGACTTGGGTGTGTGGAAACCCAAAAGTGACGTTGGCCAACTGTGGGAGGGGTTCTGGACCCCGTAAATTAACAATTTGCCAACATCACTTTTTGATTCAGCACACCCAAATCACTATAAAACCGTTGTGAAGATATTAAGAGATCATTACTATACTAAACTAGCCGAGTTGCCCGGCGTTGCACACGAGAAAAGAGTGTGACTCCTTGCACTGCCAAGCCAAGTTTTGGGAAGACAGTGCCAATGGCAATGACAACTTCACTCCCCCAAACATGTACAAATGCCGGTTTCATGAAGCGTTCTGTGGACGTTTGACGTAGATTGCTAACAATTGCACCTAACTATTGTTCTGATTTAAGTCAAACGTTTAGGTATGAACCATCACCGTGGGCACCTGGACATGTATTCATTATGTCAGCTCCATACATGCCAAAATGACGAAGATACGAAGGAACATAGTCATAGTCATAGTTTATTCATTCCAAGAAAGGAAAATACATTTAGTCATATCACAGCAAATTAGAAAAATACAAAGAAAAGAATTACAACAACAATGTAGAGAAAGATACACCATTTAAAGAAATGAGCATCCCAACGAACAAAATATATTGCACAGGTATGAATATTGCAAGCAAAACAGTTTAAGAGACATAATAAACAAACAGAAAAAAAACAGAGAGTCATCTATAAGGATTAGGGAGACAAAAAAGATCAGCAGACGTTGTTTAACAATCTAACTGCATATGGTACAACAGACTCTTAATATTTTTCGTTCTGGCTTTCACAGATATATATCGTTTACCCTACTTTGCTGTTAGAAGGAGTGGCTACAGGGGGTGACTAGGATCAGTTAAAATTGCCCCAGTCTTTCTTTCAATGTGTAAGAGATGGATACGGTCAAGGGGAGGAAATTAAATCCCAGCGACTTTTGAGGATCGGAAAATCACTCGCTGCAGCTTCGTTCTGTCTCTTATTGTCAGCTGACTGAACGAACAGATGATGGAGAATGTCAGGACAGTTTCTACAAGCGCACGGTGGAAAAGTTGTAAAATTGCGTTGTCTACTTTGAGGCTTATTAAAGTTCGCTTAAAGTAGATTCTCTGCTGCCCTTTCTTCACGAGGAGTTGTCCACTTTGAGGCTTCTTAGAGTTCGCTTAAAGTAGATTCTCTGCTGCCCTTTCTTCACGAGGAGTTGTCTACTTTGAGGCTTCTTAGAGTTCGCTTAAAGTAGATTCTCTGCTGCCTTTTCTTCACGAGGAGTTGGGTGTTTTTGCTCCAGTCCAACTTTTCTGTAATAGTCACTCCTAAGACTTTGTCTATTCCTTCGTATCTTCGTAATTTGTAAAATTTTGGCATGTATGGGGCTGACATAGCATGCAAGCACGCACGCACACACGCATGCTTGCACGCACGTACGCACGCACACAATCATACACAAACGCACATACATGCGTACATAAATACGTACGTACAAACATACATACATACATACGTACATACTTACATGCATGCTTACATACACGCATACATATATAGAAAACACATACACAGTCACAAACAAAACACATACACAGTCACAAACAAAACACATACGCAGTCAAAAACTACTTTGGATTGCAGGTAGAAGGGTGTCTATTTTTTGTGGGCAAATCGGGCCCCATTTTAGTTTTCTATCATTTAGGGGGTCAATAACCCTCCCACAGTTTGCCAACGTAATTTTTTTATTCAGCACACCCACATCACCCTAAACTATTAGTTGACATGTTTTACTAAAAAATGTCTACGGGACCCTTTTTAAGAGACATATTTGGATTTCAGTCTATATCGTACACTGATGAATTTGTAAGGGGACGTGTCGTTCTCATTCAATATATTTAGGCTGTTTGTTTGTATTCTTTTGTATGCCTCAGCATAGAGATATAGCAAAACTATCTTGCTAATTACAAAATTGTGCTACGACAAAATGCTATTTACTTATGTGTGTCATAAAGATGAGATATATTGTCCGTTCCTGGCTGGTGAATTATTATACGTGGCTTACATCAATGCATAGAGGCTTACCTTTTTCGCCTTTAGCGTATCAAGACAGGATTGGAACTTCTTGCAGTTTATCATCAACTGCAGCAGGCCCAAAGCATCTGTCTTGTGTGGATCAACGTTCAATGGGTCTTGGCCATGCCCCATAAACACCTTCCCAATTTGCCAATATTCTATTGGCCATTTGCTCACATCGCTGTTTCTCCATGCACACTGTAGTGTGCCTATCTCTTTAGCAATGTCGTCGAGCCATTTGTTGCAAATGTCGCTGGGGCAGCTAATGGACCAGCCGTTATTCCTTCGATAAATTCTCTTCGCAGAACACCCAGCAGTGCATGTTTTTTCTCCAAGATTCTCTTTCAGCGTGTGATGGAATTTTTCAATCACATCTTTGCAGAAGGGGGCCAGTCCTTCAGCGACACATACCAACGCCTGAGAACACTTGACCCAATTAACGTACTCCTTGTCCGCGAATCGGCCCATACTAGTCGATGATGCCATCGCTTATTTTCAGGTTTGTGGGTCACTTTTCATTCCTGGCTTATTCTGCAACATATAATATCTACAGTATAATGTTTGATCATGAATGCATTGTTTTTGTTAAACTTAATGCATACACAAGATATCTAACAAGTAGTGTTTTAAATCCGTGCAGCGTTTTTGTTAAATACTTGTATAATTCAATTAGACATCTTACAACTGATGATGGGAAGTGCGATGGACAAATAAAAGGGAGGATTGAGATAGCAAGTGTGACCCAGTCAATATACTGGCTTATCCACAAAGCGGTCCACAACAGTCGGTGTTGCCATAGTTTAGTTTCAGTAATGGTGAACATTTCTGTCCTGGATTATTTCAAATGCAGTCACTTAGCTGTATCGCAGTGCAGTGCCACCAGTAATTAGCTATTAAAGATGATCAATAGAAGATCAATAGCGTAATTTATTTATTTTATTTATCGCATATATTCTACTCATCAGTAAACTAATAATAATAGTTGTTTATTTTAGGCATAACGTACATTGAAGTATACATCAAGTCCATAGTAAAAAAGTAAAAAGAAAAGTATGAATAATTATATAACAGTATATAATGCACGTATCAATGATCTGAGCAAACCTAACGTGGTATATACATCACTGTTAAGGGTACATTGTACAATTAAGTTAGTGGAAGTAAACAACCTAGTCATTAAACTATAAATATACATTGTCTAATTCGTGTTTTACAACGTCAACAACCGCAGTTGCAAAAATAAAACTTGCATTACATCTCATAGGCAGGTTATGCAGAATCCTGAATGCATTATTGTAACACACAATAAAATGCTGCATAGACGACTTTCTATATTTAGCCTATAAAGAACACAAATACTAATTGCTACAATAATAAGTGAACAGCTTATTCTTCACATGTTCAGAACAGAAGTACAATTTTCTAAGTAAAACACTGCACCTGCCATAAAAGCCCCGTTCTTTAGCTTTGATATCAGCTTCATCATTTATTATATGTCTAAGGTACTTGTAGGACTTGGCTACATTCAATGTCATTTCACCCAGCATAATATTTGTCACATGGCCTGATTTCATTGTGTCAAAAAAAAACATTACTTGCGATGTTTGACTATTAAACAAAAATATCGTTATCACATCCATATGTGTTACTAGCATCTAGAAGCCTTTGCAACCCTTTGACTGAGGTAGCAAGACAATGTCATCAGCATACATGGGGTGATTAACAACAGCTTTACCACAGTAATAACCAACAGGTAGTTTCGACAGAAAATCACTGAGGTCATCAATATACGCATTAAACAATAGTGGGAATAGCATGCCTCCCTGCCTTACACCATTATTAACAGAAAAAAAATGAGAGAGCACTGACCCCCATCTGACACACAATGACTGGTTTCAATACCACTTACATAGTACTTTTATTATCCACCTATGAACACCAAGTTCAAGTAGTTTTGAAAATAGATTGGTGTGGTTCACCCGATCAAAAGCTTTGGAAGTATCCAGAAAAGCCACATACATACACGAGCCATGTTTTATATAATACCTTATGAGCTCTTTCTGGACAAAACACACATTTATGTATCATGCTTAGGTTTCAACCCAAATTGGTTAAATGTAGTTTGCAGACGATTATCCATACGACTATACAGAGTGTCTTCAACAACGTTAGTGACTACATTTGATAAGCATAAAGGTCGATAGTTATCTTTCTCACTTATACGTTTATTTGTATCCTTGATAATAGGAACAATGACCGACGTTAGCATGGATCTTGGAACACACCCATGGATTAGGATAGCAGATATTAATATAAACAATAACACTGGCAGCTGCTGACTAGCAAATTTCATGTGTTCACTAGTTATACTGTACGATAAGTCATTGATCATTTCTTTAATTTCTATGGAAGTAACAATCGTGTTTGGATCAAGAACAGAATGGTGCCTGCACAAATCAGCATGCAATTCTTTGCAGTTACTTCCATTCACCATATTAAATATGTGACTGTAGTGTTCTTGTCACACCACACTTTTATTTCTCTCCAGAAAGCTCTGTCATTCTTTTCACACATCTTTTCAGCGATTTTATCAGGAATGATAGCATTTTTTACATACCCTTAGGCCATGTTTAAACCTAGATCTTGATTGCTTCATGATATCATACACCACACCCTGTCTGGGTTTACCCGAGTGCTTCCATAGAAGATAAGCGTATCTAGCTGCCTCATGCAGTTCTTTCACTTGGTCATTCCAGCCAGGTGTGAATGTTCTACTAATAAGTTTATATTTTACCAGTTTCTCACTGGATTCAGAAAGCACCTTAATGAAAGCATCATACAAATTATCAATGTCAGTACCATGGTTGGCCTGCAGACAACTTGGGTTTGCACATTTCACACCACTTGGTATAGTAACGTTATTGAACCCTCCATTGGTACATCTTTCATAAAGTCTAATTATATTAGTGGGGAGTTTATCCCAATGGATACGCTGTTTAAGTCATTTGAGTGGTTCTCTTAACACTCAGGCAGGATATTAAGATTTACTGTGCCTAGCATTGGGTGATGATCAAAGAATATACACTCGCACATGACTTCTACATCTATTGTACAATACGTTGCATCAGATGAGCATACAACATGATCTAGCCATGAGGTGGTGCTCCATGCTGAGCTAACATATGTATGTGTCTACAGGAAGAATATTCTTATCCACAATATCAAAGTTGTTATCCTTACAGAAACCCAGAAAAATGTCACCAAACATAGCTTGCTTAGAGAGACTAGCATTGATGTCACCTACAGTGGTGATGCATGTACGCTTTATATTTTCGATAACAACATTAAGTTTCGCAAGACAGTCATTACAATCATCCCTGTTGTCATTTCATTCATATGGTACATATACATTTAACAGAAAATTTTCTTTCTTACATTTGCATATTTTACTAACACATAGCCAGTCATATTCACATTCGATAATTAACACATTGGCAACTAAATGTTTCTTTCATATAAAACCAACCCCACCATAAGGGCATGGGCGTCCGCGGGAGGGGGGGCAAGGGGGGCACTTGCCCCCTGGATCTGGATTTTTTTCGGACGTATATTCGTGAGCTCAAAGTATATGCTAACTTTACATCATATATATATATATATTCTTTCTTGCCCCTGCGTGGAAAAATTCCTGCGAACGCCCCGGCATCAGGGCGACGTGTTATGACACCCAACGAAGTATCAACAGGAGAGACACCATAGCCATAACACCGAAACAATTCGTCCAGGTTTCACTTTTAAGGCAGATCCTTCTTTCGTGCCGATTACTACTTTGGGTTTGTTTTTAGCCACCTTGGTTGTTCGCTTCCACGTCATCCGGGTGTAGCCATCCTTGCCTTTTTTTCACTGTTGCCACCGTCAGGGCTCTTACTCACATCGACCTCTGTAGCAGCACATTCCCGATCTGTTGTCGAGGATCCCTTCTTGGCAATGAACAATGTGTCGGTGTGGTTTTCTTCCTCGGCGGGAGAACATCTTTAGTTGGCATTGCCTCTGACAGTGTGGGCAAATTGACCACCAAAGGCACACTATTTGCACACTGAGGGACACTGCTGGTCTGCTTACATACAATACAAGTATCTCTCATCTTTGCCATCTCGGCACGCATGCTCTGGAACTCGTACAGCAGGTGGACAAAGTCAATGTTTTTCATATCCAGTGGCGGCAGATAAGAGAGGTCACTGACCACAAATTCAGGAAGCCCACCGTTGGTAGAGCACTTGTGAAGAACAAGATGGATGTCCTTCATATTGGGTTTGTCCTTACTCTGCCCCTGTCTTCTTTGATGCCTTATAAGTTATACTAATAGCAGTGTCTTCTTCTTTTTCTGGGTACGAATCAACCCTCTCTTCAAGGCGTATAGACTCAGTGTGTGTGCACACGTGCTGAATTGATGTAAGAGAAAGTAATAAAATATTTAGAACAAAGAGAAAAGATGATGGTGTGCGTGTAGAACTGCAATTTGAGGAGAGGAAAAGTTGATAGCGTGAAAACTGCAATATCAATTAACGTTGCAAGTTGGAGATCTTCTGTCTGAAAATCTCCAAACTTGGTGCTGCAGCTGCGTTGGCTGGCAGGTTATTCCAATTGGCTATTGTACGGGGTAAAACGCTATACTGGATGAATTGTGTTGTGATTAGGGGGAGTTGAAAACCAGGGGTATAAGTTGGGGGGAGGAGGTCCTATGCAATGTCTTATACAACATGACAAAGCGGGTGTCGGTTCTCCTTTTGTTGGAGGTTGCGCCAGTGCAAGTGTTTGATCATAGCGGTGACACTTGCTTCACGGTTATAGTTGTTACAAACATACCGTGCTGCCCGTCTTTGGACCGTCTCTATTTTGTTTTTGTACGTTTGTGTGTAGGGGTCCCATATGGCAGCGGCATATTCTAACTGGGGTCTAACTAAAGAGAAATAAGCACTGGTTTTTATTTTTTCCTGGCCAATTTTTAGATTTCTTCGCAGGAAAGCTAAAAATATATTTGCTTTTTTGTGACACCATTTATGTGGTCATTCAAGGACAGTTTTTTTTAATTTATGACCACACCAAGATATTTCGCGTTGTCCTCCTTTACGATTTACTTGATCTGGTTGTGTGGAGGACATTTCTGGAGATGGAACTCCATTTGCCATGTTTCTTCCCACGTGGCCAATATGTCTAGATCTTGTTGGAAGGCTGTCGCGTCATTACCATTGGATATTGTCATGCAGATAATAGTGTCGTTAGCAGAGTCGGACAGTTGATTTGGAATCACCGCGCATAAATCCGTAATCTGTCTTCTGATTCGCTAATAAAAAATTTACCGTGGAGCAGGATCGCTGACCTATATAAATCGAGTGTAGCCGATAGTCGCCATTTCTCTTTTCACTTTCCGTTTGCGCGACCTGTTTTTCTACACTTTGTTTCGTTTGCGAGAGCGTTCTATACTATATTCATGACGGCGCCAACACAACTACAGCACCCGTGGCCTTATTTGTCGTCGGTATTTCGCATAAAGTCCGCACTGCGTGCGTGCATCAGGGATGCAGAATTTGAGCAGCAGTTGCTATTTTCGTTCTGATGCTTGTGGGCTCGTGAGTCGTGGTCTACTTTTGTTTCTACTTCAAGTATAAATTTTTACTTTCTACTTTTACTCAAGTAGATTTTTTGGGTTAGTTTTACTTCTACTTGAGTAGATTTTTCAGGATATACTTCTACTTTTACTCAAGTAGAAAAAAATCTACTTGTTACAGCTATAAGGCTATTATAGGTAGGTCGTTTATATAGATAAGAAAGAGGTTGCGGCAATCACTGAACCTTGTGGGACTCCACTGATAACCGGAGCCCAGTCGGAATACATACCTTCACATGCCACATGCTGTTTTCTATCCTTCAAGAATTTCTCAACCCAGGTGTTTACAGGGCCAGTGATACCACATCTCTCAAGTTTCTGGATTAGTCTGTGGTGTGGTACTTTGTCGAACGCTTTGGCGAAATCCATAATAATAACGTCAGTTTGCATCCCACGACCAAGTCCGTCTTATTGTACACGTAGTACAGCAGCTCATTTCGAATCAACTTTGTAGATGTACCCGCGGTCGTGCCCGCAGACTCGATCACAGCTACATTACTGGGCTCATCATCACCGGCACGTCCCTCACAGACGGCTATGTTGATGTCGTCACAGTTCTGACAGAATCTGTCATCGCAGTTCCTCAGGGTGACATCATCCCGCCTTCGATCACACCATAGCCAACACTTCTCTTTCGGCTCATTGCCATTGGCATTGTCACACGTGCAGTGAGCGATATTAGAGAATTTTCGTAGTGATGACCTTACCAACAGTTCACAGCAGATAATGTCTTGTCACCTCTCACCCCATCTTATGACTATAATCAGAAAGTATTTCTGTAGTGTCAGGCTAAAATCCTCAGATCGATCGCACAACTCTATAATACACGTCCGTTCGCTAGCTGGAGCTTGTAAAGTATCTATAAAAGGAACCTGTCCGTCCAACTTTGGAATACGGTGTGGTAGTCTGGTCACCACAGTATCAGTATGATGTTGATGCTGTGGAGGCTGTCCAGAGAAGAGCTACACGGATGGTCCCGTAGACATTTAGATTACAAATCTAGACTAAAGGTGTTAAATTTACCAACACTGACCTATCGTCGTTTACGAGATGTTATCAATGTATATAAATACTTGCATGGCATTGTTACCTTATCGCACGATATGTTTAATCATGACGGGGTTATTCTCTAAAATCAAAGACCGGAGTAAATGGGAAGTAAGGGGGCATTTCTTTAGCCAGAGTCTTTAAAGCTGCTTCCTCAAATGGTTCAGTCCATCGCTAATCTGGTTCACCTTTGTCCAGATGTGTAATATGTGGCTAGTTTAAGTAATGTGCGCAGTCTGTTTAATACAAAATGCCTATTTTTTACAAATCATCGAAAGAATTTACTTTAGTTGTTAGATCTGGTAAAGGTAAAAATTGTGGATAACCAAAATGGTAAACACTGTGTGGGCCAGTACTGATTATGGGCGTGACCTCCATCCTCTCGCCGATCACATGACAAAGTTACGAAATTTCACCAAGGAAGAAAATCGTGATTTTTCACTTCACTAAATGCTTGAACAAGCATTAACTAATTTAATAGTTTGTCTGATGATTTCATAAAAACTACATACAAAAGTTGCACAAACGAGCTAGCATATTACAGTTGATATTAGGTAGGTTTGGTTTTTCGCAAAATTAATTTGAAATGAAACTAGCAAAAAATCGAATTGACTAAGCACCTTTATGAGAGCGGTAGATATGCAGATTTGCCTGAAGACCGAAGATAATATGTATGTATATATATGTATCTCAGTTAATACAAAATTCAAGTATATATGGAGCAAGTGGATATCAGGCGTACAGAAAGACGAAAAGAAGTGCATGGTTCATATCTGCTGACCTTTAAAAATAGTAGAACTTATATGGTGAATTCGCTAGTCGTTCACTGCGAAAAGACATTGCGTTCGTTTGTTTAACGTCCAATACGTCCAACATAATTAAACAATCAAGCTAAAGTTGGTCATTGCAACCAACGTAGTTGTTCTGTGATTTCGAGCTCCTTCAATATATTACAATAGTGTCGTCGTAGTAGATGACTCGTACAGGTACAGATAAG
The DNA here is from genome assembly GCA_009193005.1 of Lamellibrachia luymesi. NCBI lineage: Eukaryota > Metazoa > Annelida > Polychaeta > Sabellida > Siboglinidae > Lamellibrachia > Lamellibrachia luymesi. Next base: position 16,921 of record SDWI01001920.1, read on the forward strand.
GCTGTTACATTGAACATACCATAGGCTGTCTAGAGTATATGGTGTGTTCAATGTAGCCTTATCTGTCTAGCGTATAACAGCCGTCAACGGGTTATTAAGGTAACGACGTGGAATGTCTTGACAACAACAACCACTGCGTAAACACTGAAAAACAGTGATTTGGTAGCATCGCCATTGTTGCCGTGACTCGACACATCCTCTCTGATCAAATTGCAAAAATTCAGTTAAGTATTACGGAAATGTTCCTCTTTCCCAGTCAAAGCTACTAGACCAGTAAATCAGAACAATGTTGACTATTTTATAATGTTTAATTATTACTTATGCGATGAATAACATTGGTCATATCGGTATGAGTGTTTCACAGTGGGATTATAAATCCGTTCCATATAGCAGGAACGGAGCGTAGACCTTCCAGAATGGGTAGGGGTGAATTTTAGCTTATTATTCAAAAGTTCGCCTACAAAGAGGTTTCGTGTTCTAGCTAGGTTATAACTTCGACGATCACGGTATCAGTGCTGCGTCAGTAATCCACACAAGTCTTAACAGCTCACGAGGTAGGTTATAGTGAGTACACGTGCACCTATGTTGCTGATGTATATCTTATTAATTGAAGTTGGTTCACGGGTACGATAATTGGTTTGCACACCAGTTAAGTTGAAATGCGTACATGTTGGTCGTCGGACCACGGATGTGCACAACTGATAATTCATTAACCAATTTGAAAACACATTAGCAAAATTATGTATATGTTACACATGTTTTTGCCGATTCATGATATGTATTTGTAACGACATGATAAAAAGCACAAATTCATTCACTGCTAGTGCTATAAAACCAAGCAATGTATAGTTTTACATAAACAACGGGAGCTTCTAAGGAACATAACACAACTATTTATCTGAACTTCTGAAGCCTGAACACGAATGGCACAACTGCACTTATTCAACAACTGACTGGACACGCTGACCACTGGCTGTTTGCAAGTACATATGATGTTTCACACATCAACACTTGTTGAAGAGAAAAGCTTTGACACTTCACGTGTCCATCATTGAGATGCTGCAGTGTGTTATGTGGTCGGTGGTCAAAACTCCACCATCGGTCAAACAGTTATTTGCAAATGAACCGCGATTGTGCTCTCGGGATTCTTAACACGAAGCGACTCACTGGTGCTGTGTCCGCGTGTGAGGCAGGTCGTGACTTGCTACACCGAATTGCAGTTAATAGTTTCTTTGTTGTTATATTGTTGCTTGGCAACGGCTACACATACATAATTCTAAACATGTATACATTGTACTTCTACCGAGGCCACACACACAGCCGATCCTGTTAAATGTCAGTTATCGAGATCGTTTGTTAATGCCACATCAATTTATTGTGTCTCCAGTAACTTAGTCATGCAGTATATTCTTACGTGTGGTTCATTGCAAACATAAACGTGTTATTAAATTTGATAGTCATCAGCTATTGTCCAGAGACACCGCAATGACGGCAACTTTTATATGATTGTCGTTCCAAGCTGGAAAAGATATAAGCTCGATAATTGAGCCACAAGCTAGACTCAGGTCATTGTCTTGCCAGTTGTAATTAATTTAGTAAGACGTGTTTCAGACCTCGTATGGACGGCATGACATTACGCCTGTGTCTCCGAAAGTTTTAATATGTTGCCGTCCCAAAACACGTTTCAACCAGATCCACAATACTTTATGACTACTTCCATAACAAGCCACGAGCCCTGACCACCTATATTCAGTGAAGTATTAGCGTTCTGTGCAACTGGCTTGTTTGTTGCTCTCCTCTTTATCCCTGAAGTCCGGGTGAGGCTGGCACCGATATTGGTCGTCGATTTTTTTTCCCCTCCTTCTTCATCACTGATGTCGTTTCACTGATATCTCCGCCACCCGTCTCCACTCCCCCTTACCCCTTATTCATTAATTCATTCGTTCGTTCGTCTTTTCCGTCCGTCCGGCCGCCCGTCCGTTCGTATCAAGATCACGTTATCATTAAAATATTGGGCGTAGTGGCGTTGTGGGTAGAAGATCGGACTCTAAATCGAGAGAGCCCTAGTTCGAATCCTCTTGCTGCCGTTTTGAAACGTTGGCAATTATGTTCACCCCACGTTGCCACAGTTCACTCAGCCGTCTAAATGAGTACCTGGCTACAGACAGGGGTGGATATGCGAACGAATTGTCTTCGCGCATTAATTGTAACGTGGCTGAATGCTTCACATACAAGTCGAGATAGCGTTGGAATGAACAGGTCTGCCAGGGGGTGAATTGTAAGGCGATTTGAACAGTCTTAAGGACTGGATGCCGCTCAAGAACGAATCTCTATCGACAATGACATAGCCTAATTGAACTGCTGTCGGCGCTCATGAGTAAGGAGATATCTTGTCATCGGAAGGTTCGCGAGAAAACTACGTCATAGATCCACCTGGTGACAATCCGATGTGTCTCAAATGAACGTACATGTGTCTCAGATGAACGTACATGTGCGGTGCTTCAGTCAGCAGCGGGTGCGGAAACTCATGAATTAAGTTAGTTGTGTTTCCCACTGATTGATTGATTGATATTTTTTATCAAGATTTAACAAGTGGACAAGGAAGGAATTGGCTTATCGAGAGTCCAAAAATATAGCCCGCCATTATCAGATATATGTCAATTTAATCTTTAAACATATTCACACTACTAGCATTAACACAATAATTTAATGCTGATTTATGTCCTCTGGTTCTACTACCTTCTTTATGTTTGATGAACATATTCCTATTAATATCCTCATAACCATTCACTATTTTAAAACACTTATATTTGGTTTCCCCTTAGTATCCCGGTCTCTAATATTATCAAACCACATTCTAATTAACAGCATTCGTAACTAAGGTCTCTCAATTCTGGAATAATTTTAGTTGCTCTTCGTTGTATTCTGTCGTTGTGTTTGTCTATGTCCTTCTTACAATATGGCCTCCATGCTTCTATGCAACATTCCAAATGCGGCCTAACTATCGCTCTGTACAGGGGTACAGTTAGGTATGTCATCGTCCAAATAATTTATATATATTAAAATGGTATAGGTCCTAATACTGATCCCTGAGATACCCCACTCAAAACAGATTTCCAGTTTGAAATCTCACCATCAACTACTGCTCTCTGTCGGCGATGGCATGCGAGGTAGGTTCCGAGTGTGCGTTCATAATCGCTTTCTTTAGCAATTGCTTCGTTCTTGTGAAGTCTTCCAAACAGTTGTATGTGTATTTTATGGGGTCACAAAAGACTGATCAATGCATATTCCACATTGGGTCGTACGAGAGATCAATATGGTATTACTTTAATTGTTTCAGAATATATGAACATATTTCGTCCCGTGTTTAAATAAACGGCTACAGCATGCATAATGAAATATGTGTAAATTTATCTATTGAAAAAAAGGTTTGAGGTTTGTATCGAAACTGAAAAACAGTGATTTAATAGCATCGCCATTGTTGCAGTGACTCGACACATCCTCTCTGATCAAGTTGCAAACATTCAATTCAGTGTTAAGGACATGTTCCTCTTTCCCAATCAAAGCTACTAGACCAGTAAATCAGAACAATGTTGACTATTTTATAATGTTTAATTATTGCCTATGCGTTTAATAACATTGGTCATATCGGTATGAGTGATTCATAGAGGGATTATAAATCCGTTCCATATAGCAGGAACGGAGCGTAGACCTTCCAAAATGAGTAGGGGTGAATTTTAACTTATTATTCAAAAGTTCGCCTACAAAGAGGTTTCATGTTCTAGCTAGGTTATAACTTCGACGATCACGGTATCAGCTCACGAGGTAGGTTATAGTGAGTATACGTGCACCTACGTTGCTGGTGTATATCTTGTTAATTGAAGTTGGTTGACGGATACGATTATTCGTTTGCATACCAGTTAAGTTTAAATGTGTACAGGTTGGTCGTCGGACCAGCGGTGTACACAACTGATAATTCATTAGCAAAAATTGAAAACACACATTAGCAAAATTATTTATATGTTACACATATTTGTGCCGATTCATGACATGTATTTGTAACGGCATGATAAAAAGCACAAATCCAGTCACTGCTAGTGCTAAAAAACCAAACAATGTATACTTTTACATAAACAACAACGGGAGCTTCCAAGGAACATAACACACTTTCCTCCAACTCATAACACACATTCCTCCAACTCATAACACACATTCCTCCAACTCATAACACCCATACCTCCAACTCATAACACCCATACCTCCAACTCATAACGCACATTCCTCCAACTCATAGCACACATTCCTCCAACTCCAACTATTTATCTGAAATTCTGAAGCCTGAACACGAATGGCACAACTGCACTTATTCAACAACTGGCTGGACACGCTGACCACTGACTATTTGCAAGTAAATGTGATGTTTCACACAGCAACGCTTGTTGAAGAGAAAGGCATTGACACTTCACATATCCATCATTGAGGTGCTGCAGGTACTTATGTGGTTGATGGTCAACACTCCACCATCGGTCAAACAGTTATTTGCAAATGAACCACGATTGTGCTCTCAGGATTCTTAACACGAAGCGACTCACTGGTGTTGTGTCCGCGTGTGAGGCAGGTCGTGACTTGCTACACCGAATTGCATTTAATAGTTTCTTTGTTGTTCTGTTGTTGCTTGGCAACGGTTACTCATACGTCTCATACTCATACTCATAAGTCTAAACATGCACACACTGTACTTCTACCGAGGCCACACACACAGCCGATCCTGTTAAATATCAGTTATCGCCACATCAAATTATTGTATCTCCAGTAACTTAGTCATGCAGTCTATTCTCACGTGTGGTTCAGTGTAAAAATAAACGTGTTATTAAATTTGATAGTCATCGTCTCCTTGCCTATTGTCCACACCGCAATGACGGCAACTGTTGTATGATTGTCGTTCCAAGCTGGAGGTAGATCACAAGCTCGATAATTGAATCATACACACACTAGGCTCTTGTCATTGTCTTGCCAGCTGTAATTACAAATGAAACACTCGGCAAATCTATTTACACGGAACACCACATTAAAGAACACTTCTTAGAAAGCAGTTAGCAATCACCATGTGCACAAGTAAACATTGAAAACTACGCTGTGGCTAAATATCTTTGCGCGGTGCCAATTTAGTAAGACGTGTTTCAGACCACGTATGGACGGCATGACATTACACCTGGGTCTCTGAAAGGTTAAATAAGTTGCCGACCCCAAACACGTTTCAATCAGATCCACACTTTATGACCACTTCCACAATGAGCCACGAGCCCTGACCACCTATATTCAGTGAAGTATTAGCGTTCTGTGCAACTGGCTTGTTTGTTGCTCTCCTCTTTATTCCCGAAGTCCGTGTGAGGCTGGCACCGATATCGGTCGTCAATTTTTTTTTCTCTCCTTCTTCGTCACTGATCTCGTTCCATTGATGTCTCCGCTACCCGTTTCCTCTTCCCCTTTATCACTAATTCATTAATTCATTCGTCCGTCCGTCCGTCCGTCCGTCCGTCCGTCTTTCCGCCAGCTCGCCCGCCCGTTCATATCAAGATCACGTTATCATTAAAACATGAGGCGCAGTGGTGTAGTGGCGTTGTGGTTAGAAGATCAGACTCTAAATCAAGAGAACCCCAGTTCGAATCCTCTTGCTGCCGTTTCGAAACGTTGGCAATTATGTTCACCCCACGTTGCCACAGTTCACTCAGCCGTCTAAATGAGTACATGGCTACAGACAGAGGTGGATCTGCGAACGAATAGTCTTCGAGCATTAATTGCAACGTGGCTGAATGCTTCACATAAAAGTCAAGATGGCGTTGGAATGAACAGGTCTGCCAGGGGGTGAATTGTAAAGCACTTTGAACAGTCTGAAGGACTGGATGCCGCGCTATGTAAGAACGTATCTCTATCAACAATGAAATAGCCTAATCTCTATCAACAATAATATAGCGTAATAGTGCTGACATTTTCATGTCAGCACTAAATGTTACTCCTAAGTCATTTTCCTTTGCGATTCTACCTAGTACAGCATACCCCATTTTATATTCTTCGTCCATGTTTCCATGTCCTATGTGTATGCATTTATACTTCCCAAAATTGAATGACTTTTGCCATTTTTCTGACCATCTAACCAATTTATCTAGATCATCCTGTAAACTTTATTTATCTGTATCATTTATTACCTTTCTGAATACTTTGGTGTCATATGCAAATTTATGGTTACATTGTTTCTGTCCCCTTAATCCCTCGTGTGTTGTTGTGAGGGGCATATCATGAATTTATGTCCACCCTCTCGACATATTTACTCCAACTCTCACTGTTCTGCCATTTTCTCTTACTCTCTGCTGTTCACACTTCTCCTTTCACATATCACCTCTCTTCGACTCTTTTCATCTCAAATTAGGTCGTCCTCTTCTTCTACCTCTTTCGATTTATATGCACTCTTTGTCAATCTATCCTCGCCCGTTGTCTGAATGTGTCCTTCCCATCGTAGTCTGCATACGACCAGTTCCTGTTGATGTGTTTCTTAATTGTAATGACTTCTCGTAATTCCAGTATCGTCGATCTATCATCTCGTTTCGCTCTAAATATTCTTTGGACTCAGTTGTTCTCTGCTACATATAACGTCTCCTGTCTCTCCACCAATGCAGGTGTTTCTAGCCTATGTACACAAACTGGTACCACACATGCATCCGACACGTCTTCTTTTAGCTGTTTGATCGAATGTCTGTCTCACATAATGCCTTCAGCCATCCTCCATGCTGCCGCTACTTCCTAGGCATCTCGCTGCTACTTCCTCCTTCTTTACACACTGTTTCCCAAAATACATGAAACTGTCAACTTGCATAGTCATCTTTCTTTCATCCTGTTCCCCTATCCACATCACATTGGTCTTCCTTAGGTTCATTCAGACATCATGCTTTCTTAAATTGTTATGTTATCGATACAATGTCCTGTTCAATTCCACCTTACTATCTGCCACTACCGCCAGGTCGTCTGCATGAAATACCGTCCTGTTCTGACAGTTTTCCACAGATCAGGCTCATTACCAAAATGAACAAGACACTTTCATGCCTGACGCCTACTCCTACTTAAAACTATTCTGACGTCTCTCTCTTAACTACCACCACCGCAGTTGACTCGTTATACAATACCTCCATCATGCTGACCTCTGCCTCTCCTACCCCCGTCGACGTCATAACTATAAATCCTTCTTCCCTTTGTGTTGTGTCATTTTCGAAACCTCATTTTTAGTAACCTGTTTCAAGACTGGATATATCTGGACGTCAACACTATAAAATATTAATGAAAACAAATGGGAGATAGAAGGTTGGCCCCCAAAACAAGTGGGAACTGGGAGGTTGAGACCCCTGCCACATTCCCTTAGTAGCGATATACGGGTACTCTGTAATCCTCTCAAACCAGTATTCAACAATCAGATTAGACAGTAAGGCTATACCTATATTGATCGCTTCCTAGGCTCAAAATGAAACGATGCAGCTAAACGCATGACTAGATGACAACATAATACTAGGGTGACCTGGAGCAGGGCGGATCCCTAAGGAAAACGTTCAAATTGTACACCATTAAACAATATTAGCATGTCCTTAATGTGTTCATATTATAGACAGATGTGTGTTACCCATTGGAAAACAATTTTCAGCAAATACACGACCTAGCTGGGTTGGATTTGAAAAATAGCGAGAACCATAAAAACCGTCTTGCCCCATCAGTTGGAGAAGACGGCCACCTGTCATGAACGATCATTGCCTAGAAATAAAATGTATCCATACAAATTGTATGTTATTACTATATCAGACTATTATAACTGTTAAATTTTAATTGAAGTTAATATATACCTTTCAATCCGTACATAATATAATATTGGTTTAGTACTGTTATATCATAATTACAGCATACAGGCTAACAAAACGTAAATTATGCAACGTTCACATTATATCTAATGTATTGCACACGATTGGCATTATGACCATGTTCGTATGGGATGAGACATAGGGGCCGTCTTGCCCCACATGCGTGGGGATCGTCTTGCCCCACGTGCACAACGTGGGGGCAAGACACGATTCATACAAAACACATACTATTGCCCATTTCGTATCATCTGACCTGTCAACGGAATAATAATACTATCATGTCACCAACTACGTTCATGGTTCACACCACTACATGGTGAGTTGTACTATTTTTTCCTATTGGCGAAATATCAGATCGGTGCATATAACAGAGTATATAAAAGTTTAAAAACACACTGATTTAATTACGCCTGTCTCGTGTTGCTGAATCTTCGGGGTAGGGATCAGATAGATGTTAACATCATTTTGCACAAGATTTGGGGACGTTCAGAGTTTTATATTTTGCGTACGTGGTGGGGTCGTCTTACATCGAGGGGCCGCATTGCCCCAGGTTACCCTACTCACGTAACGATTCTTCATTTTTAATTACGATATCATTATGTAAACATATTAAAATGTCGGGGTTAAATTTGTATATAAATGCTGAATCGGGTTTAGGTACAATACAACCGTCGTTCCCTCATCGTCGGCTAAAAGTTCGTTTGTGGACAAACCGGTGCCCCTAAAGGGCTGAATAAATCGTGAGGGTGTTTGACTTTGAAGAATTTATCTTGGTCCTACACACGATTTGTCCAATTAGTTTTGAGATGCGACGTCGGTCACAAGGAGGCCAATCCCTAAGCTCCTTTAGGATGACAAATACTAATTTAGAAGACAAATACTAATTTAGAAGACAAATACTAATTTAGCTAGGAGAATGTCCGCCTTCACTACGCTTAATTGTAAAATCTTATGTCGCTCCTAAATCCCTGGAAACCCGAGATATGGGGCGCACAAAAACGAAAGGGCTAGGCAATCTCGAAACTTTGATAGCTGCGGACAGGATACAAGTATTGAATTATGTTAGTAATCAGATAAAGCTGAAGGTCACAAGTAGACATGTTGTTTCTTGCACAATTTCAAAACAATATAAAGCAATGCAGCTTAACAAGATTTAGCAAGATTTAACAAGGCTGCCATCCAAGGCAAAGACCAAGATGGCAAGTGGACAAGGAAGCCATTGGCTTATC
>SDWI01001920.1:36561-66105 GCA_009193005.1 Lamellibrachia luymesi
TATATATATATATATATATATATATATATATATATATATATGCTAAAACTCCTACTCGTTTTACTCACCAGCTACTCGCATATAGACACTATCCACTAATAATGTGGTTTGATAACACAATGGACCATGAGATTAAGAGGAGAATAAATTTGAAGTTTTACTTATACATTGATTGAATGGTTATGAAGATATTGATAGAAATATTTCCTTCAAACTTAGAGAAGGCACAAAGCAGCAGTTGTTAATTAACACTGTAGGTCGAATATGAGAAAGTACTCATTCTCACAAAGGATGATAATTGAATGGAACATATTGTCTTATGATTGTAACGATGTTAACAGTTCTACATGCACACTCTCATCTTTTCTCTTTCTTCCAAATATGTTATTGCTTTCTCTTACAACACTTTAGCACGTATGCACACACACCAATTATATAAGCCTTGAATAGAGGGTTGACTCTTACCCGGAAGAAGAAGAAGAATATGCGTTAACATAAAATTGGAGGATATATCTGACAAGGGCGGGTTATACATAGATGTAAACATTGTTAGATTCTCAACACGCAAATGGCTTTCTTGTTCAATTGAATTTGAAGATGGCAATCTTGTTGAATCTTGTTAGTATTGGGGAACTAGAGAACAGTTACACATTAAATGCACAGTGTGTCTGGGATGCCAGAATCCCAGCTGACAGAGATGAGCTACTCCCTATTACACCGCCATTGTCAAATGTCGAATGTCGTGCATTCAAGTGTGCTCAAATACGACCACTACTCAAGAAACCAACACTCGATCCAGACATCCTGAAACACTACAAACCTGTGTCCAACCTTCCTTCCATTGCTAAGGTGTTAGAGAAGGTTGTAGATACACGGATTGAGCGCCACCTGGTGAGTAATGGTCTTCACGAGTAGCTCCAGTCAGCCTACCGTAGATCTCACTCAACTGAGACGGCGCTCCTCAAGGTGCAGAGCGATATCCTCGTGTCTTCGAATAATGGCTGTGTCACAGTGTTGGTCATGCTCGATCTGTCAGTTGCGTTCGACACTCTCGATCATGGAATTATGTTGCATCGTTTTGAGAACTTATTCGGAATCTCCGGAGCTGCCCTCGGCTGGATAGCATCGTATCTCCACGACCGTTACCTGGTAGTGCTCATAGATGGCGAGCACTCCGATCCAGTTCTCCTGGAACATGGTATACCGCAAGGCTCGGTACTCGGCCCGAAGAAATACACCATGTACTCAAAACCACTAGGAGCCATTATCCATCGGTATGGACTGTGTTATCATTTCTATGCGGATGACACCCAGTTGTACATCTCGTTCAAGCCGAAGGAGGGTGCAGCCCAAACAGATTCCCTGGCACTAATTGAGAGGTGCCTCATGGACATTGAAAGATGGATGCGCGTAAACATGCTAAAACTGAACAGTGAAAAGACTGGGGTTGTGTTGTTCACATCCAAGCATAATGCCATGCAGATGACAAATGTTACTGTGCGTGCTGGCGACACTGACATTACATAAGCGAACAGTGTAAAAAAACCTGGGTGTTATCTTCGACTCTGCCATGAACATGGAGCAACATTTGAACACTGTCTGTAGGTCTGGGTACTATCAGCTCCGCAACATTGGGCACATTAGGCGTTATCTCACAAACGATGCCACTCAATCATTAGTCAACGGGCTTGTAACATCACGTCTAGACTATTGTAATGCTCTGCTCAGTGGACTGCACCAGATATCAAGTAACAAGTTATAACGTGTGCAGAACACTGCGGCATGGATTGTAACCAGAACATCACGCTACAGCCACATCACACCAGTGTTGAAAAACCTGGACTGGTTACATGTTAACTATCGTGTGCAATTAAAAATCCTGATGCACACATATAAAGTCCTACATGGACAGGCTCCAGGATATATATCGGACATGCTGAATGTGTACCAACCAAGAAGAACGCTACGATCCATGGATTCAGTGACACTAGAAGTTCCAAGGGATAGAACAGTTACTTACGGCCACAGAAAATTCCAGTGTTCAGCAGCTAAGTTGTGAAATGCGCTACCGGCTCACATTCGTGAAGCACAAACACTGAACACTTTCAAGATGCAGCAAAAAAACACATTTGTTCCGACTCATTTTGGTGCTTAACTCTTTCTAGTAAGTTTTTCTTTTTCGTTTTTTTTTACATTTTTAAAACAGTATATACATATATATTTTATGATATCCAGTCTTCTATAACATTTAATTTTTCTATCATGTTACCGTTTTTATGCTTTGTTTTTACTGTCTATGATTATTCTATTCATTGTGTACAGCGCTTTTGAGCAGGCTTTTATGTATGAAAAGAGCGCTTTATAAGTTCGGTATAATAATAATAATATTAGTAACATTTGTAAATTATGAAAACGTACGTTCTTTTATTGCTCACAGCTCAAAGCACTTCTTCACCTGACAAACCTGTCCACTCCGATACCATCTAAACTTCCATGTGAAACATTCGGCCACGCTGCACTTGAATGAATGAATGAATAACTTTATTTTGGCTACACATACATTTTAAGATACTTATAATATGATATGAGTCACAGATTATACAAATAGCGGAGCAACCAAGGATATCCTCTAGAAACCCCGCGGGGCTTATGACGAGGACCACNTGATTCTACATGGTATAACTGCAGTTGCACAATATCATAAAACTACAGAGTGGCCTACGCAGCTGTTCGCTTGCCTGCTCTACAACTTTGAGACGTAAACGCTCTATTGATAGCACGTTGTGTGCCTACCATAGCTCCACCTGCGGCCCTGCGGTTCATTCTTGGGATCAGATGGTCAGACCGCGTGACGAGTAACGAGGTGCTGCGGTGTGCCAGTATATCGAAAATCGAGGTCATACAAATGTAGAGGGTTCCCAAAGACCGGGCACGTGATAAGGATAGACGACGATCGGTTGCCGAAGGCGGTCATGCACGGAGAGCCCACGCAGGCCAACCGTGACGTCAGAAGACCGCGACTACACTACCCCCACTGCACGAAGCGGCACCTCAGCGCCACCGCTCTCACTCGGGCCGCTTAGGCTCGTATTGACCTCTAACGGACATAACCCAGACGGCATTCGTCCAAAAACTAGCCACAACGGACTGATCAAACGGAACTAAACTAATTAAAGTAAACGATAGGCGATCAAAGGCATACTCGACGGACGGGCTGACGACGACACATGCTCACCATGCTATATTGTATTGGAGTACTTTGGTTAAGTCCTGTGGAATATTTTTTTCCTTATTGGTCTGTTGTTTTGTCTTTCACTAACATATTTTATTCATAGATTAGCGTTAGCTAAAATTACAGTTGGTGGTCCTGAAATGAAACCACAGCTCTTATTCTGAATATACCCACAATTACCCAAACCATTTTCATGTTGAAATACAAGCAAATATATACTCTTTTATGTCCAAATTTGCATTTTCCACGATATATAATATATATTAATTCAATTTCACTAACATATTTTATTCATAGACTAAAATTACAGTTGGTGGTCCTGAAATGAAACCACAGCTCTTATTCTGAATATAAGCACAATTACCCAAATGCTTTGCGAGCACCAACGTGTTTTGGCGCACAAAACACACTCACAAAATGGTGTGAACATTAGTCCCCCCCCCGCAGCACTGTTAGTGATTAACGTTGTGTAAGCTAACTAACACAAATATTGGATACTCAGTTTTACCAAGTCCCCGACTGCTACCACAAATTTCACCCTGCAATCAGCAGTCTAGATTTAAATTATCTACAACAGTAACGAGTACTTCGTAGTCTTACAGCCTTCTGTGTTGAAAAGACGAAATAACCTCTCTAAATGTTTGATATACATATATCACTAGGTTCTATTACTATAAGAAGATCAACTTTTACTTTTGATAGCTGCGGACTGTGGGTACTCCAAATATAGACTCATGTTAGTACAGGAATCAGATAAAGCAATAGGTCACAGGGAGACGTTGCTACCTTCCTTCCTTCAAAACAACACAAACCTATATAGATATGCTCACATCTAGATAACAACATATATATATATATATTACTTACTCACATTACGATTCTTCACTTATACATTCTGTAGGACGCCGTATAACTGTTCAGGTTCCCTTGTGCGTTCACACGGCAGTGGCAGGTAGCGCCTACTTCGTTAGATTAGGTCACGTGCCATAACAAGCCATGTGCATTCATGCGTGCTGAAAAAGCTGGCCCGCATATCTTAGGTCACGGTTCATGCACACAATGGAAACAAAATTGGCCGCCGCTGAGCTCTCACTCTCACGGGTTACTTCTCCAAACAACTCATTATTGGGTCAACGCAGGAGTTTGTGAATTTGTGCGCATGCGTCAAGGGTAATTTATGTTAATATTAAATTTAGGGATATATTTTAGTTTTAGTCAGTTCTTCATTTAATTTTTCTTTCATCATTTTGTGCTGTCGTCAAACCCGTTTCATTACTGCCAGTCGTGCATTGCTAAGCTGGTGTTGCTATCCCGCGTTTGTGCGATTTGGTCAGCGCACGTTTCCCAACATTTGTTGCCGCGATAACATTTTCGAATCGGTTCGACAGCGGTTGCGCCGGCCATATCAAAACGCGAATCGAGTGTTGTTGGCCAGCACGAACTTGTTCACTCCAATACTGCACTTACTGCTGAGTGAACCGATACACCGTGGAATATTCGAAATTGCCCAAGCTTCGGCAGCAAGAGGATTGACAGTCCGATGTTCTAACTGCTACGCTACCGCGTAAATAAATGGTTTTAGATCAGTTTTATGAGTCAGCGTATAAATGCGTGTTGCTGCAAGTTGTCGCCCAGCCTGCCCTTGTACAGTACACATATATAACATCATCACGGTACGCATGGGCTGTATTCTTGTCCGCATTGCCCTTTGTGCTGGAAGGATTGTTATGAAGTTGACAGTCACAATAAGAATCCTAGTGAACGTGATTGGTATGTTTCGGAACAACATATCATGGTATCAGTGTTTTTCTGACATAGCTTGCATAAGCAACCATGACGGTGCATTCTTACAACTGTATATAAGCTACAGGCCTATATGTGTTGGTTACATCTCAAAACTGCTTCACACGTGCATACCTGCACGAACTTATTTTTTATCCTAGCTGAGTATCCATTGTTGCACGGGAGAAAAGGCAGCAACTGCAAGAGATAATAACTCCTTGTAGTACCTACTTTTTAGTAAGTGTTTTTACTCCCTATGTAGGATTTGGTATAAGCATTTCACCACCTGGCAGACCTGTCCACTCAAATACTGCACTTACTGCGCGAAGACTATTTGGTCACGCGTGCACCACTGTCTATAGCCAGGTGCTCATTTATACAGCTGAGTGAACCGATACAACGTGGAATATTCGAAATTGCCCAAGCTTCGGCAACAAGAGGAGTCGAAACCGGGTTCTTGCGATTGACAGTCCGATGTTCTAACTGCTACGCCACCTCGTAAATAAATGGTTTTAGATAAGTTTTATGAGTCAGCGTATAAGTTGCCCGTTGTTGTGTGAGCTAAACTAGTGCGTGTTCCTGCAAGTTGTCGCCCAGCCTGCCCCCGTACAGTACACGGCACGATGAACTCGTGCATGATGAGATAACATCATCACAGTACGTATGGGATGTAATTCTTGTCCGCACTGCGCATTGTGCAGGAAGGACTGTTATGAAGTTGACAGTCACGATAAGACTCCTAGTGAACGGGATTGCTATGTTTCGGGACAACATATGATGGTATCAGTGTGTTTCTGACATAGCTTACATAAGCAACCATGACGGTGCATTCTTACAACTGTATATAGGCTACAGGCCTACATATGTTGGTTACATCTCAAAACTGCTTCAAATGTGCACACCATAACTTCACATATCAAATACCACATATCGTATTTCCCGTGTTATAAGTTGTGTGCACACAGACAAAGTTTTCGGGTCATTCACTGCGTTCAATCCGTCGAACTGTAACAAACACCGGCGAAACAACAGCACACTACTGAGCCTGTCAGCCATCCCAGGCAGTGTACCCCCGTTACAAAACGTCTACCTCCGTTGCAAAACGTCTACCTCCGTTTGCTCTATTCACCAGCGTCAAATGATATCTAGGTCCGTACATTGATTGATATCGTATGAATGTTAACTGCCTGTGTTTGTCCCCGACAAGCACAGAAAACTGTGCATGGTAATTTGGCTGCTGTACTCAGACATTGCGCTGTGTAGCACAGCTTGTCCGAGGAATCATCTCTAAGACTTCAGATGGCGCAGGGGCGACATTAGGCGGAGACATAGTCGGAATTAGTGGCCTCGATGCTTCATCTCGTGCCCAGCCGTACTTTGTTGGATCAAAAGTTGGTGGTTTCGACTTGACAGTCGATTTCCATATTGCAGTCTGGATATGAGCGCGTCGTACGTTTTGTTCTAAGGTTTCGGTGGTAGGTGGCAGAACCGTCAGGTCTGGCGTTGTTGTGACCTTTGGCATTCACATCTTTGTAACCCACACGAACATCAGACATGTTGTTTCTTTCATTGTTCCATAACACGTAGCGATAAACCCAGTGGCCTCAGACACCACAGCGTCTATACACACGTCAAACTCATCAAGTTTGCAAAGAGAGTGGCCAGCTTCTAGCGCTTTTATAGCAGTGTCTTTCCATCTGCCCCACAACTGCACAACTGTGTCGCATCCGGAGAGAGCGTGTGCAGCTGGTAGTTGTCTGACGATATTTTCTTGCAGTGCCCCCAATACCTATCACGGCTCGCCCTGAACTGGTGCTTTCCATTTTCATACTGCATTGTTGTTGAAGTTTACAAGCACGATAAATGCATCCGTTTTTAGGACTCTGATGCTTTCCACTCCATCTTTGGCAACTTTAGCCTCTTGCTGAATCATGGTGACATCTGCCTCCTCGTGTGTCGTCTTCAGATCGTCACGACGCCTTTGAAACCCTCAATGAAACTCAGTCGGGGAAGCTTCCTGGCCTGCAACGAGTGAGTGAGTGACCAGCCTGTGGTTGGTCGGCTTTCCTGGTTGACTTGCTGCGATCAAATGATGCTTGTGGCGTATGCTAGCCTGTTGGCCACCTCTAGCTGATCGTGTTCCGCTCTTGATGCTCAAATTATGGTATCTATCGAACACCATGTACACATCACACCTTTCTGCCTTACCAAAGATGAAGCTAGTGAAACTGTCCACAAAGCAACGCAAAGTTCCCCTGTTAGGCAAGAGGATTGCACAGCCATCAACGATGGTAACATCAGGCTGGGCAGCCAATCTCGGTGGGGTTTCTACCTGGAGTTTCTTCTTTTGTGTCGCCTTTGTCTTTGCTATTCTCATCTCCCCATTCTCTGCGAACATTGATGCCGGCATCATATTGTAGACCGTCACTGAGCTTGGTGTCGTGAGATTGGTGCATTCCTATCACCCTCGAGTAGATTATATTTACATCGCATACTGCAGTNACAGTGTAATATGATATAAAAATAGAAAATCATTACTTCTTACAACTATTACTATATGTGTTGGTTACATCTAAAACTGTTTCATCGTTATATAGGGCCTACCATAAACCAGTAAGCTTCATATGTGAAACAAGGCGTTCACACATTGTGGTGAAATAACTTAATTTATTTCAGTGACTGTCGGCAGACAACTCCGTGGCTGAGTCATCGGTGCGAGCCTCCCAAGAGTTGTCATAGTTGGAACAACTTGCCCCAAAACAGTTGTAACAATATGCGTAACTAACAAAAAATAATTGTAGGTGGTTAAAAGGCTATTGTTGTCCACACCTCGTACTTCACTCCCGATGTTTGGACAGTGTGGACTTCCAACCAACTACGTCGAATGTAACTCCATAGGTGTGTTGTTTTTTTTGTAAAACGGCTCTGGAACAACGTGCCCCTGTACACAACTTGCCCCGGTCTCCCCTTCCATATGTCGTACTTTTCCGAGTTAGCTGTTGTGTGCACGAAGGCAAACATTCCGGGGCATTCACTGCGCTCAAACCGTCGAAATCAATATATCGCTAGTATCGGCCACCCACCAAGCAACGTCACAATGTCGAGCATTCCAGCCATTCCAGATTGTCTACCACAGTTACAAAACGCCTACCGCTATCAGCTCTACGCGTCAACGTCATTAGAACGATTTCTACATTGTTTGATATTGTATACAAGTTTTACTGCAGAATTACGATCGCTCGTTGACATTATCAAACGTAAAGATCGCCTTTCGGCAGTGCACGAACACCAATTCACCGGTGGTAACAGATTGAGAATTTTTTTTTTTAATACTCTATACAAATACAGTGCCAAGTTATTAAATATATGACATCCAAATCTTGATGAACAAGAAATGCCTTTATGAAAAGGTTAGTGTTAGAACTGAATAACATAAACTAATTTATTATGTTTGGGATTAATTGAGTGAACTAAGGCAACCCGAAATTGCCAAAGTTTTGAAACAGCTGCAAGAGGGTTCGAGCCTCGGTCATCTCGATTGAGGGTCCGATGTTCTAACTACACTGCTACCGCGCCTCCAATAGAGTTGCGGTAGTTGAGGACAAGCGCCCTAACCCCATAAATGCTGCCCCGCCGTCCCCCAGTCACTAATACGAAATGTCATCTATATGTCAAGATAAAATTTTCATTTACGGAAAAGGCAACTTACGAAAGAACTCGATTGTATTCAAGAAATTGGTTGAAATAGGAAGATTGAATAAATCGTTGTGTCGAACCGCACTGCGAGTTACTAGTTACTGTCGATCTGTTCAGCAACATTTGTAGATTCTTCTTCAATCCTCTCCCTAATTACTACTCCTGTCAAATAATGTGAAACCCGTTCCTCATAAATAGCTCTTATCTCCTAGCAAATGACTCGATCCTTTTGTCAGTTTGCGAAAGGGTCCTTGCAATTGTTTTCCTCATTGCATAGATTGCCATGCACATACAAGTCGTGATACTTCTATTCGATGCTCCCATTTACTGGCAATCCCCGGCGAAACGATACGACTAACAAGGGAACGTAATAATCTTCCAGTTCCGCCACCAGTTGCCTGTATTTCTGAACATTGCCTGTGTGTTCTCTCCCTGCCTGCACTCAATAATAGGCCAACACATACGATAGTCCATTACTTCATGTACTCTTTGTGACAGGTCGCAGGTATCATATTCTGGTCCAAAGAAACACGTCATCATATCGCAGTACATTCATGCATAGGTGGTCGGGGTAAGATTGTTTCTCTTTGTCAGCAAATTAGTTCACTCACTCACTCACTCTCTCACTCGCTCACTCACTCACTCGCTCACTCACTCGGGTCGACCGTATGGGAGCGTGCCTGGAAGCCTTGGCAGAAAACAAAACAAAACTACGTAGCCCCAACAAATCTGCAAACTTCTTGATAGTCACGCCCATATTTTCATACCCACATGTTGGGGAATCTAAGGCAAAATCATTGACAATATCTACAAATACACCCACATATAACAGTGCAAAATTACCGCTAAACACCCTTCAGCCAATTATTTTGGTTAAAATGCACATATTTACTACCAGGAACTTCTACTATCAAGACACTACTAATGAGTGTGCACTTTTCTCATATTATATAGATTTATCCAATTTGATATTGACTCTTTACTCCGCCACTCAATCGTGCGACCGGAGTTTGACCCCTATATGACTTATCTACGGACATGGAGCCCACCGCTACGGACATCACTACAATACCAGTAACGACATCATTGCAATATCCATACGATTGCCTATGGCGTGTATGGGATCTTAAAAATGCATTCTGATCTTCGTACTGTGTATGCTAGAAGATGGGCGAGCTCTTAGGATTATTTATCATCGGCCTTTCCGTCTGTATTTTTGATTTGTAGAATTTTGAAAATATTCAAGATGCCAACTCTTGTACAAGTGGTGTGAATAATATAATTAGTAAACTCAGTATCGAAAGTTTTGAAAGAAACGCTATGTCGGTCCACCCATGAAGGTCTGAAAAATAACTGAGGTAGGTGGAAAAATCAGTGTCACTGAAGGGTTAGATACATACTCAGGAAGTTTGACTTTGAAGACCATTCCTTAGTCTTGCACACAACTGTCCTGCTAGATGCAAAGTCGGTTATATAGAGCAATCCGAAAACGTCTTCAAGAAATCCCTGTGTGGCTGAGTTAGGAACTTGAATACACCAACTTATCCAATCAACAGCGCGCCTACCGTCACTATGTTTAATTTTCACTCATTTGTTATCACTAATCGCAAATGTTATGCAGCATTTGATGACATGCTGAAATTGTGTGTGCCAGACTTGGATCAACGAATACTAGTATTCGAATAGTGTGTATTTGAATACTGTTTATAACGTTACTCACTATTCGTATTCGAATACTTTAAGATTTGTGTCCAGCATAAACATTCGAATACATTTTTATCAGTTATTCGTATTCGAATGCTTTCTAAAACAATTCGTGTGAATATTCTACGAATAGTTATTAGGACTTAACCGACTAACTCTTTTTGTGATACATAATACTAATCATTGTTGTGTTTATGTGTATATTAATTTAATTTTAATATGTTATTATTCACGTAGGCAGATCACTCTTCCTCTTTGTGTAATTACTGTTAACTTGTGCGGCTTGGCTGAATCATAAATTATTTGTAAGTTCTGCTGATTAGCAGGAATCGTGTTTTCCCATGAGCACCCGCACCGACCGCCTATTTAGCCCACTTCGCGCCCTCACCCACGAGGCCCTGAACGTTGCAGCCGCGGGCGTAGCACGCCCTGCTTCACGTTTTCCGCCCACCCACCTTGCCATTGTGGGTACGACATAGACCCTGTAGTCTTAGTTTAACTAGTATTTTAGCATTAGTCATTCGAGGATCTTGTACAAAAGGAGACCTTTTCATATGTATTTAATTGTATGTCTTTTATTGAACTCGAGATGTTCTTGCATTAAATGATCTACGAGTTCACCCAAACCATGTATTGTTTTGTACTTATAATTATATCCTGCCGTCATGAAGTATATGTATCTATATGAACATTATATACTATAAATGTTATGCATATGCGTATGTAAGAGTGTGTTGATAACTTCCTCTCTCCTTGTATGTATCTGTACACACCGTTTTATGCATATCAGCCGATAGTGTATAATAATGAAAAAACACGTTCAGCACAATCTATATTACAACAGTACTTACAAAACAGTACATCTAAAATCGTATTTTCTAGTTTAATTGATTCTACGTGGTTGCACAATATCATAAAACTACAGAGTGGCCTACGCAGCTGTTCGCTAGTCTGTTCTACAACTTTGAGACGTAAACCCACTATCGATAGCACGTTGTGTGCCTACCACAGGTCCACCTGCGGCCCTGCGGTTCATTCTTGAGATCAGATGGTCAGACCGCGTGACGAATAACGAGGTGTTGCGGTGTGCCAGTGTGTCGATAATCGAGGTCATGCAAATGCACAGTTTTCCCAAAGATCGGGCACGTGATAAAGATAGACGACGATCCGCTGCCGANTTGCCATGCACATACAAGTCGTGATAATTCTACTCGATGCTCCCATTTACTGACAATCCCCGGCGAAACGATCCGACCCACACAGGTATCTAATAATATTTCAGTTCCGCCACAAGTTGCCTGTATTTCTGAACATTGCCTGTGTGTTCTCTCCCTGCAGGAACTCAACAATAGGCCAAAACATACGATAGTGCATTACTTCAATTACTCTTTGTAGCAGGTCCCAGGTGTCATATTCTGGTCCAATGAAACATGCTATCATATCGCAGTGCATTCATGCATAGGTGGCCGGGGTAAGATTGTTTTTCTTTGTAAGCAAATTAGTCCACTCACTCACTCACTCACTCACTCACTCACTCACTCACTCACTCACTCACTCATTCACTCACTCACTCGCTCACCCACTCGGGTCGACCGTATGGAAGCCTTGACAGAAAACAAAATATAACTACCTAGCCCCAACAAATCAGGAAACTTATTGATAGTCACAGCCATATTTTCATATCCACATTTTGGGGAATCTTAGGCTAAATCATTGACAATGTCTACAAATACGCCCACATATAACAGTGCTAAATTACCATTAAAAATCCTTCAGCCAATTATTTTGGTTAAAATACACCTATTCACTACCAGGAACTTCTAATATTAGCAGGAATCGTATTTTCCCATGAGCACCCACACTGGCCGCCTATATAGCCGCGGGTGTAGCACGCCCTGTTTCACGTTTTCCGCCCACACACCCTGCCATTGTGGGTGCGACATAGACACTGTAGTCTTAGTTTAGCTAGTATTTTAGCATTAGTCACTCATAGATCTTGTACAAAGGGAGACCTTTTCATTTGTATTTAATTGTATGTTTTTATTGAACTTGTGATGTTCTTGCATTAAATGATTTACGAGTTCACTCAAATCATGTCTTGTTTTGTACTTATAATTATATCCTGCCGTCATGAAGTATATGTATCTATATGAACATTATATACTATAAATATTATGCATATGCGTATGCAAGAGTGTGCTGATAACTTCCTCTCTACTTGTATGTATCTGTACAAACCGTTTTATGCATATCAACCGATAGTGTATAATAATGAAAAACACGTTCAGCACAATCTATATTACAACAGTACTTACAAAACAGTACATCTAAAATCGTATTTTCCAGCTTAATTGATTCTACATGGTATAACTGCAGTTGCACAATATTATAAAACTACAGAATGGCCTACGCAGCTGGTCGCTTGCCTGCTCCACAACTTTGAGACGTAAACGCTCTATTGATAGCACGTTGTGTGCCTACCATAGCTCCACCTGCGGCCTGCGGTTAATTCTTGGGATCAGATGGTCAGACCGCGTGACGAATAACGAGGTGCTGCGGTGTGCCAGTATGTCGAGAGTCGAAGTCATACAAATGCACATGGTTCCCAAAGACCGGGCACGTGATAAGGATAGACGACGATCGGCTGCCGAAGGCGGTCATTCATGGAGAGCACACGCTAACCAACCTTAACGTCGGAAGACCGCGACTACGCTACCCCCACTGCACGAAGCGGCACCTCAGCGCCACCACTCTCACTCGGGCCGCATAGGCTCGTATTGACCTCTAACGGACATAACCCAGACGGCATTCGTCCAACAACTGACCACAACGGACTGACCAAACGGAACTAAACTAATTAAAGTAAACGATGGACGATCAAAGGCATACTCGACGACACATGCTCACCGTGTTATATTGAATTGGAGTACTTTGGTTAAGTCCTGTGGAATATTTTCTTACTTATTGGTCTGTTGTTTTGTCTTTCACTAACATATTTTATTAATAGATTAGTGTTAGCTAAAATTACAGTTAGTGGTCCTGAAATGAAACCACAGCTCTTGTTCTGAATATACCCACAATTACCCAAACAATTTTCACGTTGAAATACAAGCAAATATATACTCTTTAATGTCCAAATTTGCATTTTCCACGATATATAATATATATTAATTCACTTTCACTAACATATTTTATTCATAGACTAACATTTAAGTTAGTGGTCCTGAACTGAAACCACAGCTCTAATTCTGAATATACGCAAAATTACCCAAATGCTTTGCGAGCACCAACGTGTTTTGGCGCACAAAACACACTCACAAAATGGTTTGAACATTAGTCCCCCCCCCTGCAACACTGTTAGTGATTTACGTTGTGTAAGCTAACTAANTTGTGACGTTATTTGTGCTCCCCCCACGCAGCACTGTTAGTGATTTACGTTGTGTAAGCTAACTAACACTAATACTGGACACTCAGTTTTACAAAGTCCCCGACTGCTTCCATTTATCATGTAATCACCAGTCTAGATGTTAATTATCTACAACAGTAAACGAGTACTTCGTATTCTTACAGCACACCTACTGTGTTGAAAAGACGAAACAACCTCTCCAAATGTTTGATATACATATATCACTACGTTCTAGTACTATAAGAAAAGCAACTGTTTTCCTTTTGATAGCTGAAGACTGTGGGTACTCCACACATAGACTCATGTTAGTACAGTAATCAGATAAAGCAATAGGTCAGAGGGAGACGTTGCTACCTTCCTTCCTTCAAAACAACACAAACCTATATATATATATGCTCACATCTAGGTAACAACATATACATTACTTACTCACATTACGATTCGTCACTTATACATTCTGTAGGACGCCGTGTAACTGTTCAGGTTCCCTTGTGCGTTCACACGGCAGTGACAGGTAGCGCCTACTTCGGCGGATCAAGTCACGTACCATAACAAGCCATGTGCATTCATGCATGCTATAAAAGCTGGCCGGCATGTCTTGGTTGTGTGGTCACGGTTCATGCACACAATAGAAAAAAATTGCCCGCCGCTGAGCGCTCACTCTCACGGGTTACTTCTAAAAAAAAACATTATTGTTTACTGTGTTGAAAAGACGAAATAACCTCTCTAAATATTTTATGTGTGTATATATATATATATATATATATATATATATATATATATTCCTGGACAGAGAACATGTGTAAATAATACAAAGGTACGTTCTTATATTGCGTGGTATCCAACGTAGCTCAAAGCATTTAAGACCTGTCCACTCCAACACCATCTACACTTCCATGTGAAGTATTCGGCCACGCTGTAATTACTGCGCGAAGACTATTCGTTCACATTTCCACCACTGCCTATAGCCAGGCACTCATTTTCACAGCGGAGTGAACCGAAACAATATGGAGTGTTCGAAATTGCCCAAGCTTCGGCAGCAAGAGGAGTCGAACCCGGGTTCTCCCGATTGAATGTCCGATGTTCTAACCGCCACGCCTCCGCGAAAATAAATGGTTTTAGATCAGTTTTATTAACCAGTGTATAAGTTGCCCGTTGTTGTGGAAACTAATTTAGTTTGTGTCCCTGCACTACATAAACAAACGTAATTACCCAGCGTGGCCTCTTACAGTACACGACGAACTCATGCATGACGAGATAATATCAATAGAGTAGAGGAAGGCATTTTTAGTTGGGTATTTTTTCATTCTTTGTGATGTCTATTGAGCAATCATATTCATAAGTCAAAATTGTTTTTACTCACATAAACTATGATTATTAGTATATCATTTTATACCAATAAAATAAATCTAGCATGCATAGATAATTATATATATAGCTTATTCAAATAGGGTTGGTAAGCTGGCTCAAATAATACTAGGTGTGGGGTAAGTTGAGCCACAGTGTAACGTTAGTTACATAAATGCTTTATTTGTATAATCTACGTAGGTCTTGTGCACAAAATCCGTAACAACTTAGCCAATGCATCTACCCAATGGGTACAACACATCTCTGACAAGTCTACACGCTTAATTAATAAGTCAACACACTTAATTAATATAGACTTATAGGCCAATCGCAATCAGTATAACTAATTGCTAATATGTTGCTTTGTCCGATGTCCCAATTTGTTCGGAAAAATTATGTCCTTGACGCATTTTGGGGTAAAGAACACCGTCTTCGTTTTTTAACCGCTGCTCAACTAACACTCCTTTGGGCATTGGGTGGTTCAACTAGCCCCGTTTCGACAATTAAGCTTATTTAATTAACTTCACATTAATGCGCGAAGTGATGGAAATAATCTTCTTCTCTGTACATAGTTAAGCCATTTGTAAGTGCATAAATAATAAAGTTTGGCCACGTGCGTGGATAGTTCACACGCCAGTAGACATTAAGCACAATAACCAAACGTTTCGAAAAACATCAAAAAAACATACTTTTAGCTCACATGTGAAGAATGTAACCTATTATACGTCAAACGTATTCTAATAACATGTTCAATCACTGGGTGGTACCATTTAACTGTCGTAGCTGTAGTTTCCCGGGAAACCTGGGTGGCTCAACTAACCCAGTGGCACAACTAACACTGCCTTCCCCTATGTGTGCACTGCGCATTGTGCAGGAAGGACTGCTATGAATACAGTCGACAGTCGCAGACTCCAAGTGAACGTGATTGCTATGTTTACTGTATTAGAACAACATAAAGGTATCAGTGTGAATATGGCAGAACTTTACATAAACAACCAGGACAATGCATTCTTACAACTGTATATATGTGTTGGTTACATCTTAAGATTACGTCAAATTTATATACCACAACTTCAAATACCATTTATATCCTATTTCCCGTATTATAATTGTGTGTCGAACTGTAACACACACCAGCCAAACAATAACACACTATTGAACCTTTCAGCCATCCCAGGTTGTGTGCCCCCGTTACGTCTACCTCCATTGGCTATGTTCACCAGCGTCAAATGATATCTAAGCCCGTACATTGATTGACATCTCATGAATGCTAACCGCACTACAGCCGTATTTCAATAGCTCGTTGTTATCAAACAAAAATATCGCCAGCGGCACCGCACGAACGCCGATTCAGCGCTCGGCAGATTGAGAAACAAACTTCTGAACGGTGTGTGTATATATCAATAAAATATCTAACAAAGTACGGCGAGAATTCATATCACACTATGCGGGAAATGCCTTTATGACAAAGGTTAATGGTAGAACAAAATGACAGAAAATGTGAATTGTCATTTGGATGGTTTGGCATGATTTCGTATTTACATTCATTTGCAAAACCAAAGTGCTTACATTCCCCAACAACAGCTCGAGTGGAACGCAGCAGCATAGTGTATAAAACGTCGGTTTCTCAATCGAGGAATCATATTGCTGCAGTTTCGAAACTTCGGCAAGTTCGATCTTTCTACGTTGCCTCAGTTTTCTCAGCTGTATAAATACTTCGGTAGCGTTTTGTCTGATTGTAGGCAAACTAACTAATTAACTAAACAATTCACTCACCCACTCATTCACTCACCCACCCACCGACTGACTCGTATCTTCACTTTATCACTCATTCACTCACTCACTCATTCACTCACTCAATAACTCACTCACTCACTCACTCGTGCGTGCGTGCATGCGTGTGTGCCTGTTGCTGTGTTAACCAATGGTAATTATTACGAACATTCAGTTCTCACAGTTGTCGGGAACTTAATTAGCTGTGGGCCGGTCGTCAATGGTGCGACGGGTAATAACTAACATTTCCTTGATTTGCTCTTTGAAGCTGGGCGTGCGCGCCTGATTCCTGTAATCCCGGGACCAAGACAGCAAGTGGGACGAAGTAAACATTATCAATGGTACATCCATACACTGCGTGGAATAAATGCGAAGGACGTTGTAGTACTACCACCGCCCTGGCCCACGAGGACGCTACACGTAGCTTAATTCCATAGGGCCTCCCACTACTAAACAGGTTAATATGGCTGCTCAGCTGCTTTTATTTCACATTACATAAGTTTATCACATTTCATATTATGACAATGTACTTCGTCTTGAGCAGTCATGATAAGACCCCTCTTTGACTGGTGATGGATACGGAGCCACCGTCATTGGCAGCACTACAAGACCAGTAACGGCATCATTAAATGTGGTTGATGGTGGCGTGTGTGTGATGGTTGTGGTGTATTACACACATTTATTCTTTCGACGAAACAAGGCTAACTGCTCACAGCCAGGAGCGGTGGCTAACCGCCGTACCCCAGGTAACCTGCATAACTGCGCCATACCTAAACTCTACAACCCTAATTTCCAAATGTTGCGCATTAAGAACATTTAAACATTTCTACGACATGACAAAACAGCCCCTGGATGCAACGTATGTTATTTAGTCCATTACTAGCAATTACATGTTGGTACTGCATTAACCAGCGTCTATATCCTTAATTTAACTGAACACCGTCTTTCTACTGTAACAGATCCAGCTTCTTTGGAGGCTTCCTGATTCTTGTGGACCTTCTCACAGAACGGTCCTCTGCCCTCGGTATCTACACTGGAATTGCGGGTCTCACGGGATGGTTCCGCTTGAATTGTTGGGTTGTGGAATCTTGGATGTTGAACATACTCGAGGTGCTTACTATTAACAGCTTTGCTGTGCATAATAAAATTAGTAAACTCGGTGAAGAAACATTCTAAGGAAACGTCCACCGATTGAGGTCTGAAAATGAAGCGGTCAAACTGAGGTATGTGGAAAAACCGGCCATGAATTGTTGGATACATAATCACGACGATGTTTGACTCTGAAGAACATTCCTTAATACTGCATACAATTAACCCGCCAGTTTTTAGATGCAAAATCGATCACACGGCAATCTGAAAACTCCTTCAAGAAATCCGTGTGTGGCTTGGTTAGGAACTCGAAGACACTAACTTATTCAGCCAGCAGTGCGCCCACTTCCACTATGTTTAATTGTCACTCACTATTTATTGTAGTCAATTATATTGTGTATCTCGCTTAATANCGCGACTCAAACCACTCGTTTCGACAACAAGATGGCGATACGCAGTGATGCATTTTGTCGATTTTTGTCTCGAACAAAATCAGTTTTTCAGTTTATCATAAATTAGCAGGTATCTGTCACCAGTAATGCATCGTTAGATAATATATATTTAAGTATACGGCATAACACAAAATTGCTTCAATTCCCCTTTAAGGTAACCAATTAATGGTGGCCAATTCGTGCATGTGTACAGTATGCATTTTTTTTTTTAAATTACATTATAAACATATTTTGGTTGTCTACTATCTGCAACACACATAAGTTTCAATCAGTTAATCTCGTTTGGGCTGATTGTACACAATTTGTAAATTTATCACACTTTGACCTGGGACAATGAACAATATTGATATCCATCGATATTGATATCCATCTGTTACACAATGTAACAATGGGTACTAGAACTAGACAAGTTCGAGTTACTTCCTATAACCATACCTTGTAGTAAGTATGCAAACGGTAATAACTAACAATTTAATTATTTTAAGTCGGAGGTACGCCAGTTTGACCAAACTTGTTCAGCGCATTGTAACCTAGCGTCAGTAGACTAACAGTGTGATATGATCTAAATAAAGACAATCATTACGACTTCTTACAATTATTAGTATATGTGTTGGTTACATCTAAACTGCTTCATCTTTATA
This sequence comes from Lamellibrachia luymesi, assembly GCA_009193005.1. NCBI lineage: Eukaryota > Metazoa > Annelida > Polychaeta > Sabellida > Siboglinidae > Lamellibrachia > Lamellibrachia luymesi. The sequence goes on from SDWI01001920.1 coordinate 55,684, forward strand.
TAGGGCCTACCGTAAACCAGTAGGCTTCATATGTGAAACAAGGCGTTCACACATTGTGGTGAAATAACTTAATTTATTTCAGTGACTGTCGGCACACAACTCCGTGGCTGAGTCATCGGTGCGAGCCTCCAGAGAGTTGTCACAGTTGGAACAACTTGCCCCAAAACAGTTGTAACAATATGCGTAGCTAAAAAAATAATTGTAGGTGGTTAAAAGGTCATTGTTGTCCACACCTCCTTAATTTCGACTTCTTCATTCCCGATGTTTGGACAGTGTGGAATTCCAACCAACTACGTAAAATGTAACTCCATAGGTGTGTTGTGTTTTTATAAAAACGACTCTGGAACAACGTGCCCTGTACACAGCTAGAACCAGTCTCCCCTTCCATGTGACGCATTTCCCGAGTTAGATATTGTGTGCACGAAGGCAAACGTTCCGGGGCTTTTACTGCGCTCAAACCGTCGAAATCAATATATCGGTAGTGTCGGCCACACACGAAGCAACGTTAAGCAACGTCACAATGTAGTGCATTCCAGCCATTCCAGATTGTCTACCAGTTAGAAAACGCCTACCACTATCGGTTCTACTCGTCAACGTCATTAGAATGATTTCTACATTGTTTGATATCGTATACAATTTTTACAGAATTACGATCGCTCATTGACATTATCGAATGTAAAGATCGCCTTTCGGCAGTGCACAAACACCAACTCACCGGTCGTAACAGATTTGGAAACAAATGTTTTAATACTCTATATAAAACTAGTGCCAAGTTATAAAATATATGACGTCCAAATCTTGAATAATAAGAAATGCCTTTGAAAAGGTTAGTGTTAGAACTGAATAACATAAACTAATTTATTAGGTTTGGGATTAATTTTTTTACAGCTGAGTGAACTAAGGCAACCCAGAGTGATCGAAATTGCCAAAGTTTCGAAACAGCTGCAAGAGGAGTCGATCCCCCGTCCTCTCGATTGAAGGGCCGACATTCTGACTACATTGCTACCGCGCCCCTTTAGAGCTGCAGTAGTTGAGGACAAGCGCCCTAACCCCATAAATGCTGCCCCGCCGTCCCCCAGTCACTATTATGAAATGTCATCTAAATGTCAAAATACAATTTTTATTTACGGAAAAGGCAACTTACGAAAGAACTCTTCTTCAATCCTCTTCCGATTTACTACTTCTGTCAAATAATGTGAAACCCGTTCCTCATAAATAACTCTTCTCTCCTAATAAATTACTCGATCAATCCATACGTCAGTGAGTGAAACTGTCTTTGCATATTTTCATCCACTTTGCATTGATTGTCATGCACATACAAGTCGTGATAATTCTACTCGATGCTCCCATTTACTGGCAATCCCCGGCGAAACGATCCAACCCACACGGTTATATAATAATCTTTCAGTTCCGCCACCAGTTGCCTGTATTTCTAAACATTGCCTGTGTGTTCTCTCCCTGCCTGCTCTCAACAATAGGCCAAAACATACGATAGTCCATTACTTCATGTACTCTTTGTGACAGGTCGCAGGTGTCATATTCTGGGCCAAAGAAACATGCCATCATATCGCAGTGCATTCATGCATAGGTGGCCGGGATAAGATTGTTTCTCTTTGTAAGCAAATTAGTGCACTCGCTCACTAACTCACTCAGTCACTCGCTCACTCACTCGCTCACCCACTCGGAGCGACCGTGTGGGAGTTTGACCCCTATATTACTTATCTACGGAAGTGGAGCCCACCGCTACGGACATCACTACGACACCAGTAACGACGTCATTACAATATCCATACGATTGCTAGAATGGAATCCTAAAAATGCAAATTTAACTTCGTGCTGTTTAAGTTAGAAGATGGGCGAGCTCCTATGATTATTTATCATCGCCCTTTCCGTCTGTATTTTTGAGTTGTAGAATGTTAAACATGTTCAAGATGCCTACTCTTCTGTATTTGGCATTGTGTAATTAGTAAATTCAGTATCGATTTTTTTGACAGAAACGTCGGCCCACACATGAGGTCTGAAAAATAACTGAGGTAGGTGGACAAATCGGTGTCACTGAAGGGTTGGATACATACTCAGGAAGTCTGACTTTAAAGAACATTTCTTTGTCTTGCACACAATTGTCCCGCTAGTTTTCAAATGCAAAGTCGGTCACGTGGCAATCCGAAAACGTCTTCTAAAAATCCCTGTGTGGCTTGGTTAGGAACTCGAAGACACTAACTTGGTCAGCCAGCAGTGCGCCCACCTTCACTATGTTTAATTTTCACTCGTTTGTTATCACTTCTCACAAATGTTATGCAGCATTTGAAGACCTATTGAAAGTGTGTGTGCCAGACTTGTATCAACGAATACTAGTATTCGAATAGTGTGTATTTGAATACTGTTTACAACGTTACTTAGTATTCGTATTCGAATACTTTAAGATTTGTGCCCAGCATAAACATTCGAATATATTTTTATTCGTATTCGAATGCTTTCTAAAAAAATTTGTGTGAATATATAGTATTCGTGCGAATATTTAATAGGATTTAACCGACTAACTATTTGGTGATACATAATACTAATCATTGTTGTCTTTAGGAGTATATTAATTTACTTTTAATAGGTTATTATTCGCGTTGGCAGATCACTCTTCCTCTTTGTCTAATTACTGATAACTTGTGCCGCTTGGCTGAATCATAAATTATTTGTAAGTTCTGCTGATTAGCAGGAATCGTGTTTACCATGAGCACCCACACCGGCCGCCTATATAGCCCACTTCGCGTCCTCACCCACGAAGCCCCGAACGTTGCAGCCGCGGGCGTAACACGCCCTGCTTCACGTTTTCCGCCCACCCACCCTGCCATTGTGGGTGTGACATAGACACTGTAGTCTTAGTTTAGCTAGTATTTTAGCATTAGTCACTCATAGATCTTGTACAAAGGGAGACCTTTTCATCTGTATTTAATTGTATGTTTTTATTGAACTCGTGATGTTCTTGCATTAAATGATCTACGAGTTCACCCAAACCGTGTCTTGTTTTGTACTTATAACTATATATCCTGCCGTCATGAAGTATATGTATCTATATGAACATTATATACTATATATATATATTATGCATATGCGTATGTAAGACTGTGCTGATAACTTCCTCTCTACTTGTATGTATCTGTATACTAGCCGTTTTATGTATATCAGCCGATAGTGTATAATAATGAAAAAACACGTTCAGCACAATCTATAATTACAACAGTACTTACAAAACAGTACATCTAAAATCTTATTTCCCAGCTTAATTGATTCTACATGGTATAACTGCAGTTGCACAATATCATAAAACTACAGAGTGGCCTACGCAGCCGGTCGCTTGCCTGCTCTACAACTTTGAGACGTAAACGCTCTATCGATAGCACGTTGTGTGCCTACCATAGCTCCACCTGCGGCCCTGCGGTTCATTCTTGGGATCAGATCGCTTGACGAATAACGAGGTGCTGCGGTGTGCCAGTATGTCAAGAATCGAAGTCATGCAAATGCACAGTTTTCTCAAAGATCGGGCATGTGATAAGGATAGACGACGATCAGCTGCCGAAGGCGGTCATGCATGGAGAGCCCATGCAGGCCAACCGTAACGTCGGAAGACGGCGATTACGCTACCCCCACTGCACGAAGCGGCACTTCAGCGCCACCACTCTCACTTGGGCCGAGTATATATATATATATAATAATTATATATACACACACACGCACGCACGCACGCACACACACGTATACAGCTGAGTGAACCGATACAATGTGGAGTATTCGAAATTGCCCAAACTTCGGCAGCAAGAGGAGTCAAACCCGGGTTCTCACGATTGACAGTCCGATGTTCTAACCGCCACGCCACCGCGTAAATAAATGGTTTCGATAAGTTTAATTAATCAGCGTATAAGTTGCCCATTGCTGTGGGAGCTAAACTAGTTCGTGTCCCTGCACTACATAAACAAACGTTGTTTGTATTGGTTACATCTTATTTTGTGTGTCGAACTGTAACACACACCAATCAAGCAACAGCGCAGGATTGAGCATGTCAGCCACCCCAGGATGTGTACCCCTGTTTCAAAACGTATGCCTCTAGCTATTTTCACCAGCGTCAAATGATTTCTAAGCCCCTACANCACGCGGGCATGGACGTGCATGCCCCAGGTTTGCACCAGAATATCCCATTTCAAACACAGTCAACTTAAATACGGGCTCATTCCGAGGAGCCTCTAGCAACTTTTTAGATTACTTACTTGATGAATATTTTCACGAACTTTTGGTAAAACTTCTTATTACACAAGTTACAGGTATTGAATGAATTGCCATATACTTGTTTGCCTTTTTATAGAAATAAATGAAAATTTTTGACAAGATTACTCCTTGTGGGTCAAATATTGAATAAATATTGTCATAATTAATAGTGACTTAATTAATCTGAACTGAGTGACTTAATAAATGACATAAAACAATGAATTAAATTTTTTATGCATATCTATCATATTATGCTTTATATAATAAGAACATATCAAATTGCAATATTCCTGTAAGTTTTATATTTGAATAGTAAATAAATCTCGCATCATAACTGGTTATGACCAGAGCAGTTTTTTGCTAGTGACGTAGCTATTACTATATCAGATAAAAAAATTGCTCGGGACCCCCAACATTTGTTGCCTTTTTATAGATAAATAATAAACGAAACATTTGTTCTGACTTAGTAAATTACATAAAATAGTTTGACATATTATACTTTATATATTTATAAACATATAAAATTGCAATATTTCTGTAAGTTTTATATTTGAACAGTAAATAAATCTTGTGTTATGACTGATTATGATCAGAGCACAGTATTTGGCTAATATTGCTGGTGACGTAGCTGTTACTGTCAGATATTAAAAAAAATTGCATGGGACCTCCAAACTTTTTTCTGTTGCACTTTTGGGGTCTAATGCATTTCAAACAACTTTTAACATTTAAAGTTTCATTACTTTTATTTCAGGGTAATCAGCCACCTTAATTTCACCTTAGTGTCTGTTGTTATGGAAAGCATCATCAGAGATTGAAGGGATTAAATTGCAACATATCACCATACCTTTCTCTGTCTCCGATTCTTCTTTTTGTGTCAGTTGCTAGAGTTAGCTGTGATGAGGTGTGGATGTCTTCTCTACAAGATCATGAAGTTTTTCAGTCTCCCCAGCTTTGCCGAGACATGACTGATTCCTTCACTCGGACAGAAACTCTACAAATGACAATCACCACTTCAGCTATAGCAGTGCTGACCTTTAGCATTTACACGTTATATACACAAAATTACAAAGCAACAAAATAAGTTTCAACTGCCAAGTACATGTGGCTAGGGCAATGTCTTAGAAACTTGACTGGCATTTCGAATATTTCAATCTAAGGATTTTAATCCATTCAATTGGGTGAGAAGAAAAATCAAGGAAGCAATCAATATCCACTGAAATGAAACCCGAGGTGAACCAAGATGTCGACCAGGAGCTCATGTGACATGTGACATGCCTGTAGCGAAACAAGTCTTCTGACGAAGGCTGTGAGACACGGTCAAAATATTCTGAATGCCAATCAAGTTTCTTGTGTGGTAAACAAAATCTACTTATGATCAACATGTTAGCATCATTACGACCAAAGTAATGTCTACATACCTAGTGGTCATAGACTGGATAATGAGGAGAACCACAGAAAATAGGAGAAATTGTATCCAGTGGACACATTGGAGCCTACAAACTGGTAGACAGTCATAACCAGGTACGAGATAAAACAGACCTAATCACAGACACAAATAGGACTCAACCTGAACAGAAACAAGACAAAGATCATAAAAGCCAACATCAAGAGCAACAATCCAGTCACTCTATGTGGGAAAACGTGCACTGGAAGAAACTGAGTCCCTCCTGTATCTTGGCATAAAATCAGTGAAATAGGAGGCACAGAAGAAGAGATGTGAAAGCTAGGATCCAAAAAGCTATAGTTGTTTCCCTCACTTTGAGAAAAATGTGATCAACAGGTCGAGATAAATACCAAGCTGAGAATACTCAACTCTAACTCAGTGTTCCTGTAGCAGCTGTACAGCTCAGAAACAGTGAATGACACAACAAACACTGAAAAACATACAGACTGTCACTTTCATGAATAGATGCCTGTGCAGAATTATGAATTTGAAATGGTGTGACAAGGTTAGCAACAGCTCTTCCTGGGAAAGGACCAAGCAGCTTCCAGTGGAAAAAGAAATCAAGAAAAGTGGGGATGGATGTGGGTTGGTCAAACACTAAGAAACCCCATCCAACCTCACCAGACAGTTAATAACATGGAACCCCCAATAAAAGAGAAACAGAGGACAGAAACTAGAAACACCTGGAAACAAAACTGAAGATGGGCTACATCTGCAGTGGAATAGTAACGACGGCACAGAACAGGACACAATGGAGAACTGTTAATTACCAATGCTCCCAGTGAGCAAACAGGCCTAAGTAAGGCACATGTTTTATTAGTTGTTTTATGGATTTTTTCTAACACAAAAACGGGTCAAATGTATTCAGACACTTAAAATAATTAAAATCTCAGCTGTCCAGAACCATGTGCCATATGATACAGTACACAAAAATAATTCACAGATACACTTACCAAATCTTTATGTACGTAGATGCATGGGTCCTGGCATCGTGTCCCATTAATTAAACTACCATTTATTTGCGCTGCTAAACAACATTCTTACCTATTTTTTCTATGCCAATGCATTCATTCAATCATTCCACATACAAAAAACATATTCTTTTAACATGCTACATTTTTTTTATCACTGTTGCAATCCAGATATTAGTACAGATTGCATTTTAGTTGCACATGGTTAGTTTTTATTATTTCTTTTATGTACATAGCCCCAAAACCATGACTTTTATTTCACTTTAAGATCAATGTATAAATTAAATACAAGCAGATAAATGTATGGTGTATAGATTGGTCAGCCATTTTGGATTTCAAACACTGTTGCGGTAAATTCAATATTAACATCATGTAAACTACTAACAGTCCAACCTCTCACAAGCAGTAGAGTTGTATTCTAATACATAGTCAGTCACTGTCCAGCAGGGAATCCAGGCCGTCTGTCACTGAAAGAGAATGAGAACACCTGTAATATACACCTGTCATCAAGGGCAACTGCAAGTAGGAATCTCCCACTTTTAGAACACATTCTGAGTAAACCCACTGGCGTGATATTCTTGATTTTAGTTGCACATGGTTAGTTTTTATTATTTCTTAGCTACATAGTCCCAAGACCATAACTTCTGTTTCACTTCAAGATCAATGTATAAGCTTAAGGTTAAATACAAGTACATCAATGTATGGTGTATAGATTAGTCAGCCATCTTGGATTTCAGACACTGTTGCTGTAAATCCTGTTTGTATAATCATATGTGGTTTGGTTTACTTATATGAACAATTCTAAGAAACATCAATACATTAATATCAACATTGTGTAAGCTACTAACAGTCTAACCTCTCACATGCAGTAGTCATCTTCTAATACATGGTCAGTCACTGTCCAGTAGGGAATCCAGGTCTGACACTGAAAGAGAAAGAGAGCACCTCTATTACACACCTGTAATATCCACCTGTCACCAAGGACAACAGCAAGTAGGCTGCCATCCAATCAGAGCCGGCGTGACATGCTGTGGGCTATAAATACACCCACCACAAGCATGTGATACAAAAGTTATAATAATTTTATTTGTGTGTACAAGAATATATACAGAAAACAGTTATGTTAGACATTACCTTATAATATTAAAAAATGGAACAGAACACTGCTACTCAAATGTTGGGGACATACACTAAGGACCATACACACACCTTGACTTGTGACAAACAGAGTGAACCACTGTCAATAGCTGACGGTTACGCTCTAATTATTCCAATACGTGCCACACCTATACAGTGTTGCTCCTTCCACTAGACCAGAGATCAGAAACATGATAGTCAACTACTCAATACCACAACATTCCTTAACATAATAACCTCAATTATACCTCTCTACCGTCTAAGAAATTTGTTATAACAAACTAATAATTTCATCCTAATTACCTGTAACATCTACAATTAAGCTAACAACAACGATCAAAACATAAGCATATCAACATTTTATAACCGTGTTGTGACCACAACTTCTATTTATTTGGGTTCAGCGCAGAGTTGACTTTCCCATTGGTGGCCATGTTAACGTTTGTCATGATTATAAGAAAATGTGACCACCAAAAATTCTAAAACTTTTAACTGCCGCTGTCATCATCCCATTGACATGCTGATCGAGTTTAGTCAGAACATTTATACCTCTTCCAAAATGCCTGTATGTGTGATACCCGTCAATGTTTACCAATATCGGTACAAATTAAGGCACACACGATCCACCATTTCACTATCAACAGCTTCTATACCAGCAAACCTAGCAAATGCACTTATGTCAGATCATAAGAATTTTTCAAATTTCCTATATCCAAACTTACTGTGCCCTATATTCCATTCATCTGTAACACACCAGGAAGTCTAACTGAGACACGACTTCACCAACGACGACGGGTCCACGGCCAATTAAAGTTAAGTTATTTCCCGAACATTACATGTAACATCATCCATGATTGACCACATCTCAAATGCCCAAAAGGCGTAAGGACATGTCCGAATGGTTAATGTAGCAACACAAAGTTCTATGTTTCAATGGGGTTATCTGCCAGGGATACAGTTGTACTCAGCAGTCCATTGCCGGCGAGAATGATTGACAATTTGAAACACTGCTACCAGTACATGTAACAATGAGTACATATCCAGTTAGCCAGACATTGTAAGTGGGTTATTCGTCTGTACTTCCCAGGTATAACAGCAACTTTCTGACAAACTCACTTGTACTAAATTAGTAAATATAGGAAGAGTGTTTTCAATGTAATATATATTTGTTTGGGTATTTACACACTTAATATAATATAATAGTAGTAATTATTTTGATTTCATTTGTAATATCAATACATCTACTTCAGGTTAATTAACATTAAATGTTAAGACCTTACATGCATGCTTAAAATATGAGGGCTTCAGAACCTCTGCTAATTTTCACCCAAACAGAAAAAATCCCTTCCCATCCCTGGTTTTTCAATTAGTCAAAAATAACTTTTAAATGCATTAATTGTTCAATCAAGGGTATATCACAAAGGGTCTAAAGTATATGACAGATGGGGACAACAGTTCGAAACTGGAAGCAGGCCCAGGGTTGGCACATTTCTGCCTTCACAGCAGAAACTGTGTGGCCGAAATACTTTCTGCCCATGCGGCAGAAATACCTTTCCTAGTTTCTGCCTTTATGGCCCAAAAATGGTTAATTGGTTTCCTGTCAATATCAACATTCCTGTTTCACATGTGATGCCCACCCCAACTGGTTACCAATAATTTTAGGTTAAATTCTATCCATGTAGGTCCTATGCTCAAAACGTCTTTCAGGCTTAAGCAAGTATGTTGCTCAAATGTCCATGGGGGTCCATTGTCCGTTTCATAGTCAGTGTAACAGACTTAGATTAACACATATGTTCAATACTTCTGTATCACGCAGTGTTTCATATCACTACAGCTCAAGATTTTTAATCACTATAGTATGGCAATCGCCAGTCGGCAGCCAATGGTCATCTGGTTTTATAGTAATTAATATGCAGCTACAGAGGTGAGATGTCTAGAATATTCCACAAGTTAGAGCACAGGGTCTTTGTTGTTAGGGTATAAGTAAAGTTCAGGATGCAGCAACCCTGAGTGCCCATAATTAGATAACCTCCAGAGGGTTGTGTGCAGACGCCCTACTCTGGGTCAATGAGTAACCTGGGGCATTAGATTTAGCTGTGTATACAGGGGCTGTTTCATAGGATCTGTGTGACACTGTGGGACAGAACAGGTCTTGGTACTGAGCTATGGGCTGTTGGTATAACAGGCTGGGGTTGAGATAGGTTTTGTACTGGCTACAGGCCGGGACTGAGCTATGAGCTGTTGGTATAACAGGCTGGGACTCAGATGGGTGCAGTACTGGCTACAGGCCAGGACTGAGCTATGGGCTGTTGGTATAACAGGCTGGGGCTGAGACAGGTTCTGTGCTGGCTACAGGCTGGGACTGAGCTATGGGCTGTTGGTATAACAGGCTGGGGCTCAGATAGGTTCTGTACTGGCTACAAGCCAGGACTGAGCTATGGGCTGTTGGTATAACAGGCTGGGGCTCAGATAGGTTCTGTGCTGGCTACAGGCAGGGACTGAGCTATGCGCTGTTGGCATAACAGGCTGGGGCTGAGACAGGTTATGTGCTGGCTACAGGCCGGGATTGAGCTATGGGCTGTTGGTATAACAGGCTGGGGCTCAGATAGGTTCTGT
>SDWI01001921.1:5320-16628 GCA_009193005.1 Lamellibrachia luymesi
ACCTATATTAAGATACCACCTCTATTAAGATACGACCTATATTAAGATACCACCTCTATTAAGATACCACCTATATTAAGATACCACCTCTATTAAGATACGACCTATATTAAGATACCACATGTATTAAATGGCCATCTGAATTAAATGGAATAACAACAAGGCACTAACTAAAATGCTTTTTCGTTGTGTTCATAAAGTTTAATATTTTCATATGTGCATTTGCACAGTTTGGACAGAAGCTTTTTCGTAGGAGAAGGCAATGAACGCATGTTTCGTCTGAGAAATGTGACATCACACGATGTCCGTGGTCACATAACACGCGCTATATACGCACAAGTGACAACATATGTTGAATGTTGAATGTAGGTGGATTGCATGGTAGAATATATGGGTAGTGGGATAGGCTATTTGAATAAAGGGGTTGTCTGAAGTAGCGTCTCTGATTCACTGGTGTTGGCTGACCGCGCGTGGATTCGGTTCACCAGGTTAGTGCACGGCCGTGCTTGACTAGGGTGGTAGACTAGGGTGATTCATTGCGCTGGTGTTCTGTGGTGGTTGGCTGGAATGGGTTCAAGCCAGGACAAAATATGGTGTCGCCACCTCACGGAGTATAAAAAGATTAAATAGCTGTTGCATGCAGTGTCTCCCTGTGTTCCATACACACCCTTGCTCTTAATGGTATAGGCCTACCTGAAGGAAAGGTCTTATTAAAATAAACTAAAATTCGATTGATCCATGTAGTTACTCTTACAAATAAACAACAACAATATATGTTTTAAATTTATTTATGCTGAAAATATTTATAACATTCAGTGAACGTTTTATTATTCAAAAATATCTTTACTGTGGGTTTATCATCCGCGAGTCGCCATATTTGAACATACCGCTTATTTTACAATTATATGTACGACTGAAACGACCCAAGGCAGAGTATACTTTCAGAGATTCATTTATACATTTGTGTTTAATTATTATATTATCCAATACGTCTGTAAGACTATATATATATATATATATATATATATAGTCTTACAAACGTATTGGATAATATAAAAATTAAAAACAAATGTATAAATGAATCTCTGAAAGTATACTCTGCCTTGGGTCGTTTCAGTCGTACATATAATTGTAAAATAAGCGGTATGTTCAAATATGGCGACTCGCGGATGATAAACCCACAGTAAAGATATTTTTGAATAATAAAACGTTCACTGAATGTTATAAATATTTTCAGCATAAATAAATTTAAAACATATATTGTTGTTGTTTATTTGTAAGAGTAACTACATGGATCAATCGAATTTTAGTTTATTTTAATAAGACCTTTCCTTCAGGTAGGCCTATACCATTAAGAGCAAGGGTGTGTATGGAACACAGGGAGACACTGCATGCAACAGCTATTTAATCTTTTTATACTCCGTGAGGTGGCGACACCATATTTTGTCCTGGCTTGAACCCATTCCAGCCAACCACCACAGAACACCAGCGCAATGAATCACCCTAGTCTACCACCCTAGTCAAGCACGGCCGTGCACTAACCTGGTGAACCGAATCCACGCGCGGTCAGCCAACACCAGTGAATCAGAGACGCTACTTCAGACAACCCCTTTATTCAAATAGCCTATCCCACTACCCATATATTCTACCATGCAATCCACCTACATTCAACATTCAACATATGTTGTCACTTGTGCGTATATAGCGCGTGTTATGTGACCACGGACATCGTGTGATGTCACATTTCTCAGACGAAACATGCGTTCATTGCCTTCTCCTACGAAAAAGCTTCTGTCCAAACTGTGCAAATGCACATATGAAAATATTAAACTTTATGAACACAACGAAAAAGCATTTTAGTTAGTGCCTTGTTGTTATTCCATTTAATTCAGATGGCCATTTAATACATGTGGTATCTTAATATAGGTCGTATCTTAATAGAGGTGGTATCTTAATATAGGTGGTATCTTAATAGAGGTGGTATCTTAATATAGGTCGTATCTTAATAGAGGTGGTATCTTAATATAGGTCGTATCTTAATAGAGGTGGTATCTTAATATAGGTCGTATCTTAATAGAGGTGGTATCTTAATAGAGGTGGTATCTTAATATAGGTCGTATCTTAATAGAGGTGGTATCTTAATATAGGTCGTATCTTAATAGAGGTGGTATCTTAATAGAGGTGGTATCTTAATATAGGTCGTATCTTAATAGAGGTGGTATCTTAATATAGGTCGTATCTTAATAGAGGTGGTATCTTAATAGAGGTGGTATCTTAATATAGGTCGTATCTTAATAGAGGTGGTATCTTAATATAGGTCGTATCTTAATAGAGGTGGTATCTTAATAGAGGTGGTATCTTAATATAGGTCGTATCTTAATAGAGGTGGTATCTTAATATAGGTCGTATCTTAATAGAGGTGGTATCTTAATAGAGGTGGTATCTTAATATAGGTCGTATCTTAATAGAGGTGGTATCTTAATATAGGTCGTATCTTAATAGAGGTGGTATCTTAATAGAGGTGGTATCTTAATATAGGTCGTATCTTAATAGAGGTGGTATCTTAATATAGGTCGTATCTTAATAGAGGTGGTATCTTAATAGAGGTGGTATCTTAATATAGGTCGTATCTTAATAGAGGTGGTATCTTAATATAGGTCGTATCTTAATAGAGGTGGTATCTTAATAGAGGTGGTATCTTAATATAGGTCGTATCTTAATAGAGGTGGTATCTTAATATAGGTCGTATCTTAATAGAGGTGGTATCTTAATAGAGGTGGTATCTTAATATAGGTCGTATCTTAATAGAGGTGGTATCTTAATATAGGTCGTATCTTAATAGAGGTGGTATCTTAATAGAGGTGGTATCTTAATATAGGTCGTATCTTAATAGAGGTGGTATCTTAATATAGGTCGTATCTTAATAGAGGTGGTATCTTAATAGAGGTGGTATCTTAATATAGGTCGTATCTTAATAGAGGTGGTATCTTAATATAGGTCGTATCTTAATAGAGGTGGTATCTTAATAGAGGTGGTATCTTAATATAGGTCGTATCTTAATAGAGGTGGTATCTTAATATAGGTCGTATCTTAATAGAGGTGGTATCTTAATAGAGGTGGTATCTTAATAGAGGTCGTATCTTAATAGAGGTGGTATCTTAATAGAGGTGGTACTTCGGGAAGAGATGAGTGTAGTTGTTAATGACAGGTAGTCTCTCTTAATGCGGGGTTCGCTTGAACTGGTTTTACTGTTGACCTCAGCACAAAGGCGTGATCATAGCGAGGTAGCGCCGATATTAAAGGATGAAAATGCAATTTCGAAAAAACATCTACATATTTTTGCAAAAGGTATTAGAGTTTCACTTGATTTAGCGTCACGAGGAGCTCTTTCCAGTTTGGGGTGCAGCTACAGAGAAAGCACGCTTGTCCTGCGTCGAACCAGCAGCATTTGGAATTGAAACTCGATCCTCTATTGAAAGTCCGGCGCTCTATCTGCGGACATACTGCAACCCACGTCAGACTAACAGGTGCGAGCGATCTGACTACAATAATTACTGTGCATACGAATACGCTCAATTGATGTGTGCAAAGATATGCATAAAAAAAGAATAATATATGCACAGTTCTGCATACGAATGCGACCCAATACATGTAAGAAACAAAACAAGTGCACCACCTTTTTTGAAATGCTTTTGTGCATACAACAAACGCAACATCGACACAGATACTTCGCATATTACACAGCAGGAACTTTATTGAATACAAGGCGTACATTAAAACATACATATTATTATTATATATATTGACGTAGGTAGTTTACATTCTGACATCACTTGATGTGATGTAAACTTTCAAAGGCGACAGAAGCTGATGAATTCAAATAAGAAGGAACGAGGTCATCTTGTCTCAGCGAGGTGGTCTTCGCCGCATTTCCAAATGACGAATCTGCAACTTCGTAACATATGTTGGCTATATGCGTCGCGCAAAGTATATGCTATTAATTGTATAGACGTGTGCGTACGTGCGTGCGCGTGTGTGTGCGCGTATGCGTGCGCGTGTTCCTGTATGTGCCACACAATGACCAGACATGTCACGTCACACACATATGCACGCACTCAGTAACTTGTGTAGACGCTGGCACGCACGCACTGACGAACTGACGCACTCACCCATTGATTCAATGTGTCGTTCCAGTACACTAGTATTTACCGTGCATACGAGTTCACTATTTCTAAATAGCATTCCAAACACCACTCAAATCGTATCTACGAGTCGTGAGTTCCATCGTGTGCCCGAGTTTGCAACCTTCACCTTGCCAGATATCATGGCGGAAATCATTGGTTTAATATTGGGTAAAAGTTATTCAGGTATTCTGCAAATTAATAAGTTTAACAACGATAACAACATAACCGTAATTCTTATGAGACAACAAATAGAATGCAGATCACGACTGTTGGCATGCTCCGAAAGCACGCAACTCGTGCACATTCATTCGAGACTTGCGTTCACGGTAAAATACAAATGAACTGATACGAATCATGCCTAGTGTGATAGGTGATTATAATTGCTAGCAAAAATACCCATCCACCGGACGGAATAACGTGGTAATTCGTGTGTAGCAAATTACAGGATGCGCAACATTATCACATAAATATCCATGCATGCCTTGATATTTGGTGCTGCCTGTCATTATATCTCGAGTATGCAACGTAATACTGGTAGTCATAGCAACGTGTAGCGACACCTTTCCCTTGTATATGACGTAAGTTTGAATAATCGGAGAAAATCCGCATGACGTTGTCAACAATTGATGCAAAGCTTGCAGGGGTAACATAATATACAAATATACTAACGGTGCATTATAATGAGATACACAAGTGTCCCACCTGTGAGTCTCTCTCTTGTGCTCAGCCGGCATTGTCAAGGCTCTATTTGCGGCAACAACGGTCGCGATTCATGTACACGTTACAAGTGGAGACGCACTTGTAGGTGACGCAGCAGACGTACGGGCGGGGTCGGGGGCAGCGCTCGTACTGCACCGGGGATCCACCGAGGCACAACACACGCCAGTACCTTCCTCTACAGAAGGAACTTTTCCAACCGTCTCCGTGCAGGCAAACGCCCTCGAAGCATTCTGAAGAGAGGGGAAGTCAACTTGATTGAGCATTAATTTGTAGTCATAATAGAAGTGGGGATAATATTAGTTGAAAATGCATTGTGGTATGTGCCGTAAAAAATGATGCATGACATTCGCATTATGATTTTCGAACGGTTGCGAACAAAATCACAGCGCGATTTAAGATAAGTCGGTCAAGATTGTGTAAGCATATACTTCGCTTTATTTTACGAAGTAGGTAATGTTCAATTATTATAATTGGAAGCACGTAACTCACCACATGTCTTAGTCCAAGGGTTGAAAACCTGGAATTTCTCGCACTCCCGATAAAACAGCTGTCCGGCTTCACATTCGTAGTAGTAAGGACGAGCTCTGTTGACCGACGGGTATTTGCCGTCCGGTTTACCTTCGCAACTGTCACCGCAACGCCCTAGAGTGAGGAAATCAGGTACACGACATGTCGTATCCACTCTGTAAGAAAACTGCTTTAGAAATGATGCTGGGTAGAAACGGACAGTTAGTTATCGGTTGAACAGTAACTGACCAGAATATCTTATAAATATGAACTATTGAATTTTAGTTACGTGCGATACATATATAAATGTTAATAAAACGGTCTTAAAACAAAAAAAGTTTATGTGCAAGAAAATATGCAACATGACAAAGCATTTCGTGCCAATTGCAATCATAATAAATGACTGGAGTATAATCCAATTCAATGCAATTCGTTGTTGAGTAAAATACCACCCACGACTGTCTAGAAAACATAACAGGCCCAGGATGCACTGCGCTGAGCAATAGGCGCCACTAACGGCGAGTTCAGAAATTATTAGCAGAGGCGTGTATTCTATATTAATTATTAATCACTGGTAGTAAAGATACTCACGGCAATGTCCGTTGATTACGCATAAGTTGGATGCAGAGCACCATTTGTAGACAATGACTCTACGGATGCACACAAAGTAGTAGTGGCAGGGGCCGCACATCGACGGATAGGGGACTCCGTTTGGTCTGCCTTTACACGTGTCCAATCCGCACCCTATGTCCGAAAGCTTAGATTAGCAGATTACATGATTAGTCAAGCATATTTTGCAGGTTGCATTGGAATTGTTGTAAATTACAACGTTAAGTGGATGTTGTGTATTTTATTGAACTCGACCTACAGTTGCATGAACAATATAAGGTAGTATTGCATTAATTGGTAGATCATCAGATTGCCCTTTGTAGTTACCTAACCCATTATATTAAAATAACCGTTTTATATATTACACTGTATAACAAAGAAGAACATGCAAAAATAACGCATTATGTGCTTTCTGCGTGCGCGTGTTGCAAACGTATTATTGATATTGGAATACGAAGTGAAACAGCACGTCCTGATGGAAAACTTATATAATTAGAAAACAATTTGCGATGGTACCTTGCACAGTGTAGATGACGCTAAACACAATCAAGGCTGCGGTGAGCTTCGACATGATGACAATAAAGACGCAGTCTGAAATTTGAAATAATTGTGGTATTGTTTTAAATAATTTTTGAGAACGCACGTATATGTCACTGTTAGTTTTAATTACATTGTTGTGTAAATCTCAGGAATGTAGACAAGAAATAAATCGCATTTCCATATGTTTGTATGTAAAGCGGTATTACACTTAATTCGCAATGGTAAAATTCACTCGTTCCATTCGGTATTAATTCCAACGTTCAATAGTAAAATTATTAAATAAAAAAATATATCCCAATGATAAAATAATAATTCGTAAAAAGAATACAATCTGCAGAATTATAATCCAGACTTGGGTTCATATGCAAATGCACTTGCATTGGCATTTTAAAGTGTCGCATGTGCATTTACATTTAAACGCACTGTCGTGCTCTGCTCCACATTTGGATTTGAATTTGCACTTGAATAAAAAACATAAAAAAATTTCAAATGCCTATTTCAAATGCGAACAATACTAAAATAGCACATCAATATAGTTTGTATTTAGTAAAATAAATTGTGGAGTCTATTAAACACCATATTTAATATATAGCGAATAATAATTTAATATATGTACATTTCTTTGAGTTTGCAGTTGATGTCATTCTTATCTTAAGAACTGCTCATTAAAACTTACAATAGGGTTTAATGAGCTAGCTGTGAAGTCAATACAGGTTGCAGCTTCTGTTCTGAACATTACAAATTTGTTTGTCCTTTGGTGTGTGTGTGTGTGTGTGTGTGTGCGTGCGTGCGTGCGTGCGTGTGTGTGTGTGTGTGTGTGTGTGTGTGTGTGTGTGTGCGTGCGTGCGTGCNTGTGTGTGTGTGTGTGTGTGTGTGTGTGTGTGTGTGTGTGTGTGTGTGTGTGTGTGTGTGTGTGTGTGTGTGTGTGTGTGTGTTAGGAATGTGTGGAAGCCATGACACAACCACACAAAGGAGTAACTGAATTGCTACTTCTCTCTTCTTTAATAACGGCTTATCCATTATATTTATCAACCTGCAGACATTGTCATATGTCTTTAATAAAGGCTTATTCATTATATGTATCAACCTGAAAACCTTGTCATGCTTTTTTAATAACGGCTTATCCATTATATGCATCAACTTGTACACAATTACCATTATGTGCACATTTACAGTGATACCTGTAGAATAAAATTAGTATATTATTATATATTGGTTTTACTCTTGAACAAATATCATATATTACTAATTTTTATTTAGCAATAACGTATAATGTTTATGTAACCATACCTAATAAAATTTGTATAAACTGGATTGTGCTTTGTTAACTTTTTCACGTTAAAAAACATTTATAAACTATTCACGTGCATTTGCAAATTAATTAAGCAGCTGCATTTCAAACATTTGAATATACACTTAAATGCAATGACTCGTATTTGGATACAAAGCTTAATTCTATATAGTTAGCACTTAATATCACAGCTACAAGAAACATGTAAGTGTACACACCCTGCTTGAGACGACAGATGACCTTCACTGGAACAGCTGGTGAATGGTACTTTCTCCTTGTCCATTTATATACCCTTTTATTCATATAAATATTTATTTTGGACGAATCCAGTGAGGGGTGCGGGCAAGTAGTATGGCTGCCTGCTGCATAATTTTGTTGATGACGTCGTTCGGACAAATTTCAACTACACGACACCATTGACGTCATCGGCCATTTGTTACCACCAAGCAAACATGTTGGTGGCTATATTTCAGTTAAGTAAGTAAGAAAGAAAGAAAAACAGCAATAAAAACGACATTAGTGACACCGGCGACAACTAAATCTTCGTTGACAATACATTTAGTTAAGGTTCTGTTAAAATAGTTAATATACATCACCGCGTCATGTACAGTTTTATGTAAGCAAATGGTCCATTCATGACAAATGCATATTGATATTAACACCATTTACTGGAAGAAAAGGATTTTGTGCCACAGTCAATGTTGAATGGCGTTTATTGTTCACACCTCATAAATACTTTAAAATATATTCGTTTTTGTTTACATCGAAGTGTTTTGTGAAGCGATCACCCAAGTCATCCTCTGTGATACTATTCACAACCGTGTTTTATTCTACATGTATCAGCTCGCCACAATATTATATCAAACATAATTAGTTGTTCTACTCTAAAATACACAAACCTTGCCCTCAGTCCTGTAGAGCTCACACGTTGGGGAGACCATCGAGAAAATTATGAGTAAACCTCTAAACGATATTTAAAACGCGTTAATGGAGGACGCATGAATTGGGGGTAATAGCCGAATTGTTTCACCATGCTTGTGCGAACGATCTCCTGTGGATCATGCGGCTGTGGGTGCGTGAAGGTGACGAGGTGCGAAACGTAAACAACGACGGTGTGACGTTTCTCCTGGACGTTCGTTCAGCGCCCATTGTTCTGGTTGTGCTTTAAATGTCACAAAAATGCTTTTTAGCGTACGCAGAAGCTTTCAGTGCAGTTGCAGGGAATATGACAGATTGGCGTTAACAACTCTGAGTTTGTTTTTGTTTGCTATAGTTAATAATTATAGTCAGTTGCAGTTATTCCACACGCAAAAGCAGAGGACATATAAATGTTAAGGTAAAGGTCACTTCGGTGGACGACGTAGTAAAAACAATTTGGTGTCGTGCCAACGCATGATAATATACGCGTGTTTTGAAGAAAAAATCAGTATTGCAAATATTACAATTATATCATCGTATTGGGTGCTTATAGTTCACACGCATGATAATATTCATAAAATCGTTATTTTGATATGGCACTGAATAAAACACGCTGGCACGTACGCTCCCACACACACGGGCATACACACGCACCCTTGTTTCATATTTCCTTTAATGCTGAGAATTCGCTAAATCACTAGGCAAACGCTATAGTAAATACACGTTTAAAGACACAATAATTGAACATATTATTAGTTGCATTATTGTCTAAGAAAAATATAAATAGTATACACACATATTTATTAGGTTTTGCATTTGTAGTTGAAATGATGCAAACGTTGCGCAGGATGAGAACGTTCTCAACATGACACCATATCACTCCAAACAATACACTGGATTGCTACATGTGTCCTAAACTCCACTCAGAGTTCCGAGAGAGTAGTGGCACTAGACCCTCTTGACATTTGCTCAAGGGAACGCAGGGTGCCTATCGATGTTGTCATTTCTCTGTAAAAACAAACGCACACGACAACATTTGAAAGGGACAACTTCTAACCACATATAAAAATAAATGACAAACAGTCTAATGGGGAAAAAGTTACAAACCGATGACAGAATGCTAAAGCTGTTCGCGTGACACTTTGTTTTTATAATCAATCACGGTTGGATACTTGTCTTTCGTCAGTTACCGTCATATGGCACATCGCGGTCATAATCTGTGTGGTCCAAACTGCAACCCCACGGCTCAAACTTCGTCAGGCAATCTGTGCTTAGTACAACGTACTTTTCAGTAGTATTTTTTATATGACCCACAACGGAGTTGTAGACGCGGAACAATGCTCCAGTACATAAACTTGTATCTTTCGTCTTTCTGGAGGGCTCATCTTCGAAGCAAGCAGGCTGATCGCACGCAACGATTTCTTTAACACAAGGCCTGCACTTCAGGGATTAGTTTCCTGCGCTCATTCGCCACGGTTCAAACTTCATCAGGCATTTGATTTTTCTATATGACACACAACGGAGTTGTAGACGCGGAGCAATACACAATGACATCAATTTCGAAGGAAGCAGGCTGATCACATGCACCAACAACGTCATTAACAATATGCATGCACTTCAGTCATTTGTTTTGTGTACTAATATGTTGCGATGGACATTTGATGCTTTCAAGAAGGTAATGTTGTGTGAAAAAAAAATAGGCCAACTTTTGATCGGCAATGAGAGGATTCCAACATTGTTCCTCTCTTTTGAGTGTCCGACTTTGTCAACACCTTGCAGTCGCATACCGCTTAGAAATATCATGAACTATATGGAATGACACTATTCGAACTCGTCTATTCAGGATGGTACTCACATAACAGTTCTACAGCCATCCCATGGCGAAAATATACCATCAATTGTATTCAACAGCTGGACGTGTTAATAGTAGCAATATTGTAAAAAAAATAGTAGTAGTTATTCAACACACACAAGAAAATTCACCGTGGTAAACTTCTCAATATAGGAAAATATACTGCAAATAACGTTGGCGTTAACACGACATTGCCTTTCTTTCATTTGCAAAAACATAAAAACAAAAAAGGTGTGATATTTATGGGACAACTTCTAATCGAGGATAGAAAGAAAGGGCAAGAAGTCAAAGTGAGAGAAGACACCACTCCAGTTGATAGCATGACGAAGACAACATCTCAAAGCTGTTCGCGTGACACTTTGTTTTTAGAATCACTGCTGGGTTCCTCTTTTTCTTTGGCTGTCATTTTGTATTGTTTTTTCCACCTAACGCAAAATTAAGTTGGGCGTTGCTCTAACGTTGCTCTAATGCAAGCAACATCAGTTGGTCGGTGCGAAGTCACACACATTGAAATACACACTGTTGTTGCTAACATAACGAATTTTCAGTCGCTAGGTCGTACAGACAGATTGTAATAAATAAATATGTCGGGTCAGAAGCACGACGTCAAACGATGCCCGTCAACGCGAAGCACGCTCCATGTTAGCAGCAAATACACGTATAACACGTACACCTTTATATATTATG